>JABUOV010000388.1:0-22500 GCA_025617405.1 Perca schrenkii
AGTTTACTATAATTACTCCTCACATATACTATTACTCAGTTTACTATAATTACTCCTCACATATACTATTACTCAGTTTACTATAATTACTTCTCTCCGGTGGGGATTGAGCCTCCTGTTTTAAATCGTTATTAATGTTTCTTCAGTCACAGAGATCTGTTTATATATGTATATATATATATATATATATATATATATATATATATATATATATATATATATATATATATATACATATACATATACACACATATATATATATACATACATACTGATTCCCTGTCCTAACCTTCTCTACTTGATGTTGGTATCTTCGTATCAGATGTAGAATACATAAATACATAAATAATGTTGTTTTAAATGTAAGATATATAAATAAAGATGTTATATTAGTATAGTATGTTGTTGTAAATGTATAATATATAAATAAAGATCTTATATTATTATGGTATGTTGTTGTAAATGTAGAATATATAAATAAAGACGTTATATTATTACGGTATGTTGTTGTAAATGTAGAATACATAAATACAGATGTTATATTATTACAGTATGTTATTGTAAATGTAGAATATATGAATAAAGATGTTATATTATTATAAATAAAGACGTTATATAATTATGGTATGTTGTTGTAAATGTAGAATATATAAATAAAGACGTTATATAATTATGTTATGTTGTTGTAAATGTAGAATATATAAATAAAGACGTTATATTATTACGGTATGTTGTTGTAAATGTAGAATACATATATACAGATGTTATATTATTACAGTAGGTTATTGTAAATGTAGAATATATAAATAAAGATGTTATATTATTATAAATAAAGACGTTATATAATTATGGTATGTTGTTGTAAATGTAGAATATATAAATAAAGACGTTATATAATTATGTTATGTTGTTGTAAATGTAGAATATATAAATAAAGATGTTATATTATTACGGTATGTTGTTGTAAATGTAGAATATATAAATACAGATGTAATATTACAGTATTTTATTGTAAATGTAGAATATATAAATAAAGATGTTACATTATTATAAATAAAGACATTATATAATTATGGTATGTTGTTGTAAATGTAGAATATATAAATAAAGATTTTATATTATTATAAATAAAGACGTTATATTATTACGGTATGTTGTTGTAAATGTAGAATATATAAATAAAGACGTTATATTATTACGGTATGTTGTTGTAAATTTAGAATATGTAAATAAAGATGTTATATTATTACGGTATGTTGTTGTAAATGTAGGATATATAAATAAAGATGTTATATTATTACAGTATGTTGTTGTAAATGTAGGATAAATAAATAAAGACATTATACTATTACGGTATGTTGTTGTAAATGTAGAATATATAAATAAAGATGTTATATTATTACGGAATGTTGTTGTAAATGTAGAATATATAAATAAAGATGTTGTATTATTACGGTATGTTGTTGTAAATGTAGAATATATAAATAAAGATGTTATATTATTATAAATAAAGACGTTATATAATTACGGTATGTTGTTGTAAATGTAAAATATATAAATAAAGAGGTTATATAATTATGGTATGTTGCTGAGCTCCGCCCGGGAAGTTACAGATCTGTTTGACTATATAAGAATCAGTTCATGAGATGAAAGACACAAGTTATGGATTACAATATATATATATATACATATATATATATTTATAGGTGTCTATCAAGTAAAATCAAGTGCATCTGATATGCTTAGTGTTTTTTTATCATTTACGTCAGACTCACCTGTGGGGCAGCGGCCTTTGTTCTGGATGCTGATTGGTTCTTTGCCCTGATTCTCGGCTGCAAGGCTGGCGCTACGCAGTGCGCAGCCGTTGCTGTACGTCAGCGCGTCGCTGCCGCAGACTTCGTAGTTGCTCTTGCAGACACACACTCCCAGCTTCTTCTTCTTGTCCTCGTCTCCCAGCTTCTTCTTCTTGTCCTCGTCGGTTCTGACGCACTCCAGCCCGGCGCCACAGCGGCGAGCTGCCGCCCGGCGCCCGCCACACGGCTCTCCCTCGGCGGCGGCACACACCGAGCAGCAGCCGCACGAGTCCCGGACAGATCCCGCCGCGCAGCCAGCCGCCGGGAGACCCACGCACTGATCCGGGTCACACGGGCCGCAACCAGGAGCTGCAGAGACCCGGACCCAGAGACCCTGGACCAGAACCAGAACCAGAACAGGAACCAGAGACACACACAGGCTCAAAGACTTCATGATGGAGAACTGAGGCAAACTGCTGCTAGACGGCTGCTACTCTGAACTACACTGTGCAGACTGGGTCTGTGTGAACACACTGACTGTGATCTGCAGACTGAGGGAACAGAGGGACGAGAGAGGGAGGGAACAGAGAGAGGGGAGAGGGAGAGAACAGAGAGAGGAGAGGGAGAGAGAGGGAGAGAACAGAGGGAGGAGAGAGGGAGAGAACAGAGGGAGGAGAGAGGGAGGGAACAGAGAGAGGAGAGGAGAGAGAGGGAGGGAACAGAGGGAAAGAGAGAGGGAGGGAACAGAGGGAGGAGAGAGGGAGGAGAAGGAGGGAGAGGGAGAGAACAGAGAGAGAGAGGGAGAGACCAAAAGAGTGAGAGAGAGCCAGACAGAGAGAGAGCAACAGAGAGAGAGAGAGAGAGACAGAGAGAGAGAGAGACAGACAGAGAGAGAGAGAGGGAGAGAGAGAGAGGGAGAGAGAAACTTCTACTTTGTATGAAAAGAATGAAAACACTAAACGTTGAGTCAGCGAGGGTATCTGCTGCTCAGAAAGAAACATTATTATTATTAGTACTTGATAAGAGGCCTAACTGTCCCTCAGGCCAGAGAAGAGCAGCAGTTGTATTATATTATACATATGTATACATACATATACATATATACATACATACATACATACATACATACATACATATACATATATATATATATATATATATATATATATATGCATATATATATATATATATATATATATATATATATATATATATATATATATACATACATACACTCACCTAAAGGATTATTAGGAACACCCTACTAATATCGTGTTTGACCCCCTTTCGTCTTCAGAACTGCCTTAATTCTTGGTGGCATTGATCCAACAAGGTGCTGGAAGCATTCTTTTGAAATGTTGGCCCATATTGAGAGGATAGCATCTTACAGTTGATGGAGATTTGGCGGATGCACATCCATGGCACCAAGCTCCCGTTCCACCACATCCCAAAGATGTTCTATTGGGTTGAGATCTGGTGACTGTGGGGGCCATTTTAGTACAGTGAACTCATTGTCATGTTCAAGAAACCAATTTGAAATGATTCAAGCTTTGTGCCATAGTGCATTATCCTGCTGGAAGTAACCATCAGAGGATGGGTCCATGGTGGTCATAATGGGATGGACATGGTCAGAAACAAGGCTCAGGTAGGCTGTGGCATTTAAAAAATGCCCAGTTGGTACTAAGGGGCCTATAGTGTGCCAAGAAAACATTGCCCACACCATTACACCCCCACCAGCGTGCCCAGAGGTAACAAGGCATGACCGATCCATGTTCCCATTCTGTTTACGCCAAATTCTGACTCTACCATCTGAATGTCTCAACAGAAATCGAGACTCCTCAGACCAGACAACATTTTTACAGTCTTCAACTGTCCAACTTTGGTGAACTCATGCAACTTTTCGCCTCATGTTCCTATTGATAGTGGAGATGAGTGGTATCTGGTGGGGTCTTCTGCTGGTGTAGCCCATCCCCCTCAAGGTTGTTTGTGTTGTGGCTTCACAAATGCCTTGCTCATTACCTCAGTTGTAACGAGTGGTTATTGGAGTCAAAGTTGATCTTCTATCAGCTGGAATCAGTTGGCCCATTCTCCTCTGACCTCTAGCATTAACAAGGCATTTTCAACCCCCAGGACTGCAGCATACTGGATGTTTTTCCTGTTTCAGACCATTCTTTGTAAACCCTAGAAATGGTTGTGGGTGAGAATCCCAGTAACTGAGCGGACCAGCCCGTCTGGCACCAACAACCATGCCACCCTCAAAGTAGCTTAGATCACCTTTCTTTCCCATTCTTACATTCAGTTTGGAGTTCAGGAGATAGTCTAGACCTGGACCACCCCCCAAATGCATTTAAGCAGCTGCCGTTTGATTGGTTATTAGATAATGGCATTAACGAGAAATCTTACAGGTGTTCCTAAAAATCTTTTAGGTGAGTGTATATATGAACGTGAACATGTGGAGTTTTAGGGATTGTTCCTGCAGTAGTGGGTGTAAACTGTGGACATCTTAGTACTTAATTTGGTGCATTTGTACTTTAACTCCTGACTGCAGACCAAGTTACCCCCCCGGGACCTGAACACACCATTATTACTCATAATGTTAATAATCATTTCATTAAATTAAATCACTTATTTCAGTCTGGAAATATGAAAATGAATTAAACACACAGCAGAAATATTTTAAACATGTTTAATGTGAAAATAAAACACATAATTTGTATATATATATATTATACATCTGTCATTTACAGACAGATGAAACATCGGTGAGGAGTTATTCTTATTATATCGTATGTTTAAACATCGCCGAGGATTTATAAGAGAAATTATAAATACATTGAAGCATCAGAACAGAGGGTTGTGAGGAAAACAAACAGGAAATGGTTGAGAGTCAGAGGTCAGCTCTTCTTCCTGTTGTTTAGTTCCCACAGAAACAGGAAGAAGCTGCTCACAGACACACACACTTACATCTTCTCATACTCATATATATATATATATATATATATATATATATATATATATATATATATATATATATATATTGTATATACATACATATATACATATATATATACTGTATATACATACATATATATACATATATATAGATATATTTGACTTATATTACAGTTCAGAGAAAAACAGGAAGATAGAGGTACATGATCTCAATTCTTTATCACTCTTTAATAACTTCAATAACCCTAGCCCCTAGTCTGATCTGTGAAGTATTTAAGGTGTACCTGCAGTATTATCTGCAGTACTTGGTGATGAAGGCAGACAGCAGGTCTCTGTATGGAGAGGCTGATCCAGGAGTTTGGAGTCTGAGGAGTTTGTGGACGGCCGGAGAACGAAGGACGAGGTTATGACTGAATCCCACCAGACTGGAGGTAAACCAGTAGAGAGCCATGGACTGGGGGGGGGGAAACAAAGTGACATCAGAGGGTTGGAAGGATGTGAAGTCATTGTTAAAACAAAGTGACATCAGAGGGTTGGAAGCATGTGAAGTCATTGTTAAAACAAAGTGACATCAGAGGCTTGGAAAGATGTGAAGTCATTGTTAAAACAAAGTGACATCAGAGGCTTGGAAGGATGTGAAGTCATTGTTAAAACAAAGTGACATCAGAGGCTTGGAAGGATGTGAAGTCATTGTTAAAACAAAGTGACATCAGAGGCTTGGAAAGATGTGAAGTCATTGTTAAAACAAAGTGACATCAGAGGCTTGGAAGGATGTGAAGTCATTGTTAAAACAAAGTGACATCAGAGGCTTGGAAGGATGTGAAGTCATTGTTAAAACAAAGTGACATCAGAGGCTTGGAAGGATGTGAAGTCATTGTTAGATGCAGTAATGAGGCAGTAATACACCTGAGGCTGAAACTTACAGATGAACAGTTCTGAAGATAGAAAAAGGTTTTTACACAAGAGTCCTAACTTCTCCTAACTTTAGGAAACCGCTGAGCTGTACGGACTCTTTTTCTGCTGAGTCATGTCTCCGTATCAACGAGGACTGGTGGTTAAATCAGAGAAACATCCTGCCAGGCAGACTTCTCACACTGTGGACACTCGGACAAACGTTCAGCGTCTGCAAAAAGCTGTAATCTCTAGCAGAGAAAGTGGTAATCTCTAACAGCAGAAATCTCTAACAGCGGTAATCTCTAACAGCTGTAATCTATAGCAGAGGTCTACAGGTGACAGTGGTAATCTCTAACAGTGGTAATCTCTAACAGCGGTAATCTCTAACAGCGGTAATCTCTAACAGCAGTAATCTCTAACAGCTGTAATCTCTAGCAGAGGTCTGCAGGTGACAGCGGTAATCTCTAACAGCAGTAATCTCTAGCAGCTGTAATCTCTAGCAGATGTAATCTCTAACAGCTGTAATCTCTAACAGCTGTAATCTCTAACAGCAGTAATCTCTAACAGCTGTAATCTCTAGCAGCTGTAATCTCTAACAGCGGTAATCTCTAACAGCTGTAATCTCTAACAGCGGTAATCTCTAACAGCGGTAATCTCTAACAGTGGTAATCTCTAGCAGAGGTCTGCAGGTGACAGCGGTAATCTCTAACAGTGGTAATCTCTAACAGCGGTAATCTCTATCAGCGGTAATCTCTAACAGCTATAATCTCTAACAGCAGTAATCTCTAACAGCTGTAATCTCTAACAGCGGTAATCTCTAACAGCTGTAATCTCTATCAGCGGTAATCTCTAGCAGCTGTAATCTCTAACAGCTGTAATCTCTAACAGCGGTAATCTCTAACAGCTATAATCTCTAACAGCTGTAATCTCTAACAGCTGTAATCTCTAACAGCTGTAATCTCTATCAGCAGTAATCTCTAACAGCTGTAATCTCTAACAGCGGTAATCTCTAACAGCGGTAATCTAACAGTGGTAATCTCTATCAGCAGTAATCTCTAACAGCTGTAATCTCTAACAGCTGTAATCTCTAGCAGCGGTATTCTCTAACAGCAGTAATCTCTAATAGTGGTAATCTCTAACAGTAATTTCTAACAGTAATCTCTAACAGCGGTAATCTCTAACAGCTGTAATCTCTATCAGCGGTAATCTCTAACAGCTGTAATCTCTATCAGCGGTAATCTCTAACAGCAGTAATCTCTAACAGTGGTAATCTCTAACAGCAGTAATCTCTAACAGTGGTAATCTCTAGCAGCTGTAATCTCTATCAGCGGTAATCTCTAACAGCAGTAATCTCTAACAGTGGTAATCTCTAGCAGCTGTAATCTCTATCAGCGGTAATCTCTAACAGCAGTAATCTCTAACAGCTGTAATCTCCAACAGTGGTAATCTCTAACAGTGGTAATCTCTAGCAGCTGTAATCTCTAACAGCAGTAATCTCTAACAGTGGTAATCTCTAACAGTGGTAATCTCTAGCAGAGGTCTGCAGGTGACAGCGTGTGTCTACGACTGTGCACCAAACATGGAGGGTGAGCAAGCGGTTCAAGTCCACGGCTGTCTGCAGACGCTGAGAGAGGAAAGGGTGTGTGAGCATGAACCGATCAGCAGCTACCAGAATAGTGTCCTGCAGCAGAAACGGGAGATCTCAGACCCAACATGTCTGTGAGTGATTCATCTGATGAACGAGACAGGAATGTGCCAACGCTGACCAAACTCGACCCGACATGTTCGCAGACTAAGATCTGATATCCAGTTATGAAAACTCTGCATTCTTTTGTCTGCACCCAAACCTGGAACCCTGTCACCTCCACAATCAGCCCCCTCCAGTCAGTCCCTCCACGATTTCACACACTGTTTGTGAGATTGTTGCGGCCCAAAATGGCTGATTTTGGGGGAGCTTTTGTAAAAAATTGCAATAAAAGTTACAATGTATTTTGTATGTTTGTTGCAATGAAGTTGGGCTGAGTGTTGCTATAGTAACAAAACAGGCTCAGGATGCTGCTAATGTTGGTCTAAAATGAACATGGCTGGTGGGTTTAAGACAAACAATAATAAGTTATTGAATGAATCAAATGTGAACATATGTGTCAGTGGCTTGTTGATCTTTACATTGTTAGTTCATTTCCTATCCTGGCCTGGGACACACATACACACACACACACACACACACACACACACACACACACACACACACACACACACACACACACAGACACAGACACAGACACAGATACACACACTCTATCCTGGCCTGGGACACATTCATACGGTTTGATGAAGGATTTATTGTTTGAAAGTTGATTTTTATTTCCGGGCCACTCCCCTCTCTAGGTCGTGGAAAAGACCTTTTTAGCAGACTACTCCAACTTAACACCTGGCTCCAGTCTACATGCAGCAATCACAATATAGGTTTTATTGACAATTTTCATCTGTTTTGGAAACGTGGCTCGCTGTTTGGGAGGGATGGTATTCAACCAAATGCTCTGTGGGAAGCTGCGGCATGCCCTGCAAACACAGACTCATGATTGACTGTTTACATCCTGTGGACATGTGCACATGCACACTCCCACACACCAGCTCCTTCCACAAACTAGCTCCATCATTCCTGTCAGAATCAGGAACAGACAAAACAAACTGGTGAAGAGTCTGGAGACACTATTTAAGAACAACAACTTCACTGCTAAAACAGTGAATTTAGTATTCATCACTTGTCAGCTGCAGTCTATCACAAAAAAGGAGACAGCTAATACATTTAACAAACTGACACTTGCCCTCCTAAACATCAGACCCTTGGCAGGAAAATCCTTTTAATCAATGATTTTATTATTAAGCACAACCTTGATTTTTTGTTTTTAAACTGAAACTTGGTAGGACAATAATAACAGTGCTACTGTACTCATTGAGTCATTGAGTCCTCTGAATTGTAACTTCATGAGTGAGAATAGAGTGAATAAGAAAGGAGGTGGATTCGCTGTTTTGTTTAATGACTCATTGAAATATACGGAAATTTTGCTAGTTTTGAATATGTGGCTCTTCAGCGGAGGTCCTCTCCTCAAGCTATACTTGTTAATATCTACAGGCCACCTAAATACTGTGCAGCCTTTTTTCGAAGATTTTGCTGAACTGTTGTCTGTGATCTGTATTGATTTTGACTGTGTGGTTATTGCTGGTGATTTTAAAATTCATGTTCACAACCCCCAGGACCGAGGGACGAAAGAAATGTGTTGTGTTTTTGAGAACTATGGACTGACTCAGCATGTGACACAGCCCACGCACAATAAGGGACACACTCTGGACTTGATTATCTCCAAGGGTCTGAACATTCCCAAGGTTTTGGGTGACTGATGTTGCTTTATCTGACCATTCCTGTCTTTTCTTTAATGGTACTATCACTGTACAAAAAAGTTACAAAGGTAATCAAAAAAACGGTATATCACTGAGAACACCAGTGAGTCATTTGTTCAGCTTTTCTCTTCCACACCTGCTCGTTCAGGGGTCTCAGTCACCGAGCTTGTAGATAATTTTAACTGTAAAATTACAAAAATGATTGATGCCATTACTCCCGTTAAGGACAAAACTGTCTGGGACAGGTCTACTACACTATGACCCACCCAGACCTCTCAGGTGGTCTGGGACAGGTCTACTACACTATGACCCACCCAGACCTCTCAGGTGGTCTGGGACAGGTCTGCTACACTATGACCCACCCAGACCTCTCAGGTGGTCTGGGACAGGTCTACTTGTTGTCCCCATAGTCAGAACTAAACAGGGGGAAGCAGCGTTCAGTTTTTATGCTCCACATATCTGGAACAAACTCCCAGAAAACTGCAGCTCCGCAGCAACTCTCAGCTCTTTTAAATCAAGGATGAAGACCTTTCTTTTTGATGTTGCTTTTCGTTAATTTTTTATACTGAACAGTGAATTTTATTCTTGTATTTCATCTCGTATTAAATTTTAATACAGAACTGTAAATTTTATTCTTGGATTTTTATTCTCATATTAAATGTTATACTGAAATATGATTTTTATTTATGTATCTTATATGGTATTACATTTGTTTTCATTAATATTTTTTATTCTTATTTTTAATCCCTATTTTCTCTTTGTTCTGTAATGTTTGATGTTTTGTGTAAAGCACTTTGAGTTGCCTTGTGCTGAAATGTGCTATATAAATAAAATAGCCTTGCCTTATTGGACTTTAACTTATTATTGATCTACAATAGCTGTCCTCAATTTAGGTCATTGTGTACGTCTCATCTGCGGTTTTTCCTTCCATCCATCCCGTGTCTGGCCCATTGTGTTTCAAATACATGGGCCAGACATGGGCATCGAATAGGCCGGGGGGGAATGTTTGGCTGTACGGGGGCGGGACTTAGATGTGCTCTGTCTCTACAAGCTCTGAATGAACCAATCAGCTGATCGGGTCAGATACTCACAGAGGGAACGGTCGCAGCGATGGGAATCATCACCAGCGAGAACGCTCGGATGGCGTTCGTCACAATCCTCTGAACACGAGACGGGTTGACTCTCTGGAGAGAAAACACCTGAAGAAGAAGAGAGCAGCGTTAGGCTGAATGACATCATCAGGTCAGGTGACTCTAACCCTAACCCCGACTAACCCTAACCCCGACTAACCCTAACCCAGAGTAACCCTAACCCCGACTAACCCTCACCCCGACTAACCCTAACCCCGACTAACCCTAACCCTGAGTAACCCTAACCCCGACTAACCCCACGCCAGGTACCTCTACGATGAGCAGGTTGGTGAGTCCCAGACACACCGGAAGCATCCAGCTGGAGTCAGGAACAGTGAGGTCAGGGAACCAGAGAGCTCCTCCCACTGTCAGATCAGCCCCAACATCTGGAAACACATCTGTAACATCAGCCCCAACATCTGGAAACACATCTGTAACATCAGCCACAACATCTGCACACACATCTGTAACATCAGCCCCAACATCTGCACACACATCTGTAACATCAGCCCCAACATCTGCAAACACATCTGTCTGGGCTGATTGAGGGAGAGGTTGGGTGGTATCTTACTGGGCTGATTGAAGGAGAGAGGTTGGGTGGTATCTTACTGGGCTGATTGAGAGAGAGAGGTTGGGTGGTATCTTACTGGGCTGATTGAGGGAGAGGTTGGGTGGTATCTTACTGGGCTGATTGAGAGAGAGGTTGGGTGGTATCTTACTGGGCTGATTGAGGGAGAGGTTGGGTGGTATCTTACCGGGCTGATTGAAGGAGAGAGGTTGGGTGGTATCTTACCGGGCTGATTGAGGGAGAGAGGTTGGGTGGTATCTTACTGGGCTGATTGAGAGAGAGGTTGGGTGGTATCTTACTGGGCTGATTGAGAGAGAGGCTGGGTGGTATCTTACTGGGCTGATTGAGGGAGAGGTTGGGTGGTATCTTACTGGGCTGATTGAGGGAGAGGTTGGGTGGTATCTTACTGGGCTGATTGAGAGAGAGGTTGGGTGGTATCTTACTGGGCTGATTGAGAGAGAGAGGTTGGGTGGTATCTCACTGGGCTGATTGAGGGACAGGTTGGGTGGTATCTTACTGGGCTGGTTGAGAGAGAGAGGTTGGGTGGTATCTTACTGGGCTGATTGAGGGAGAGGTTGGGTGGTATCTTACTGGGCTGATTGAGAAAGAGAGGTTGGGTGGTATCTTACTGGGCTGATTGAGAGAGAGGTTGGGTGGTATCTTACTGGGCTGATTGAGAGAGAGAGGTTGGGTGGTATCTTACTGGGCTGATTGAGAGAGAGGTTGGGTGGTATCTTACCGGGCTGATTGAGAGAGAGGTTGGGTGGTATCTTACCGGGCTGATTGAGAGAGAGGTTGGGTGGTATCTTACTGGGCTGATTGAGAGAGAGGTTGGGTGGTATCTTACTGGGCTGATTGAGGGAGAGGTTGGGTGGTATCTTACTGGGCTGATTGAGAGAGAGAGGTTGGGTGGTATCTTACCGGGCTGATTGAGGGAGAGAGGTTGGGTGGTATCTTACCGGGCTGATTGAGAGAGAGAGGCTGGGTGGTATCTTACTGGGCTGATTGAGAGAGAGAGGTTGGGTGGTATCTTACTGGGCTGATTGAGAGAGAGGTTGGGTGGTATCTTACGGGCTGATTGAGAGAGAGGGTGTGGTATCTACTGGGCTGATGAGAGGTTGGGTGGTATCTTACCGGGCTGATTGAGAGAGAGGTTGGGTGGTATCTTACCGGGCTGATTGAGAGAGAGAGGTTGGGTGGTATCTTACTGGGCTGATTGAGGGAGAGGTTGGGTGGTATCTTACTGGGCTGATTGAGAGAGAGAGGTTGGGTGGTATCTTACCGGGCTGATTGAGAGAGAGAGGTTGGGTGGTATCTTACCGGGCTGATTGAGGGAGAGGTTGGGTGGTATCTTACTGGGCTGATTGAGGGAGAGGTTGGGTGGTATCTTACCGGGCTGATTGAGAGAGAGAGGTTGGGTGGTATCTTACCGGGCTGATTGAGGGAGAGGTTTCGGAGGGCCAGGGAGAGGCTGATCCACAGCGGCAGCTGAACCCAGACCAGAACACTGGCTTTGAACGGGTGACAGTTGTCTCTGATGTAGAGCTGAGAGACGAGACGACGCAGATTCTTCTGGAACTGGAACCTGAGAACAAACAACACAACTGATTCTACTTCCTGTGAGGATACCCCTGGTAACCCATGTTTGACTGTGTGGTTTCTTACCGGCTCTGTTTCTCCGTCCAGCCTCTCTCTCTCGCTCGCACTGAAACTTCGTATCGAAGCCTCTTCGCCAGCTCGGAGATCTCGGCCTGCAGCGCCTCCACCTGTACATCACCTGGGGGTTACTATGGTTACCACCTGTACATCACCTGGGGGTTACTATGGTTACCACCTGTACATCACCTGGGGGTTACTATGGTTACCGTGATGGAGAAGAGACCGCACACCGCAACAAACGGGATCATGTATATGGACACCGTTTATTTTTATCCATTCAGTTTTAAGGAGTTGAAAGCTAAATATCCTGAGTGTAAAAACATTGTCTAACTGCAGAAAATAGTTCCCCGACGCCAGAACACAACTCTGGACGCAGGACCTGAACCTGTGGACACCTTACAAAGTATTATATATACAGTATATCTATATACACTATCGGTCAAAAGTTTTAGAACACCCCATTTTTTATTGAAATTTTAGCAGTTCAAGTCCAATGAATAGCTTGAAATGGTACAAAGGTAAGTGGTGAACTGCCTGAGGTTAAAAAAAAAAAGTAAGGTTACCCAAAACTGAAAAATAATGTACATTTCAGTATTTTACAAAAAGGCCTTTTTCAGGGAACAAGAAATGGGTTAACAACGTAAAGCTGTTCTGCAGCAATGGAGGTTGATCAAGCTTTGAAAGTTGGTGCTACCAATTCCCACAGGTGTTCACACTGGTCTGGATTACTTATAACCCCTCTGTTTGTATACAAGTATTGTTGGAACACAGTGTGGTACCATACCCTCATGAGTATTATATGAACAGTATTGTACTGCAGAAAGTACAATATAAAAGGCCATTAACAATGGAAGAGAGACAGACATAACTCTTAACAATGTTGGTCTTTCCTACAGAGAAATTGCGAAGAAAGTCAAGGGGTCAGTGAGTACAGTATTCTTCACCATCAAAAGGCACTTAGAAACTGGGGGAAAAACTGACAGGAAGAGGTCTGGCAGACCCAAAGCCACAACAGAATCAGAAGACAAGTTTCTGAGTCAACAGCTTGCGTGATAGAGGCTCACAGGACAACAGCTTCAAGAACAGCTTAATAGTGGTCGTAATAAGAAGTCTCAGTTTCAACTGGAAAGAGAAGACTTGGAGCTGCAGGTTTGATAGGTCGAGTTGCAGCAAGAAAGCCATCGCTAAGACGTCAGAATAAGACAAAGAGGCTTGCCTGGGCCAAGAAACATCGCCAATGGACTACTGAAGACTGGAAGAAAGTGTTATGGACTGATGAATCAAAATTTTAAATCTTTGGTTCATCACGCAGGATTTTTGTACGTCGTTGAGTAGGTGAAAGGATGGTTCCTCAGTGTGTGACATCAACTGTCAAACATGGAGGAGGAAGCGTGATGGTCTGGGGCTGTTTTGCTGGATCCAGGGTCGGTGATTTGTACAGAGTGAAAGGCACCCTGAACCAAAACGGCTACCACAGCATTTAGCAGCGCCACACAGTACCCTCTGGTATGGGCCTAGTTGGTCAGGGGTTCATCCTACAGCAAGATAATGACCCAAAACATAAGTCCAAGCTATGCCAGAACTACCTTAGCAAAAAAGAAAAAGATGGTAAGCTTAAAAACATGGAGTGGCCAGCACAGTCCCCAGACTTAAACCCCATTGAGCTGGTTTGGGATGAACTGGACAGAAAAGTGAAAGCAAAGCAACCTACAAGGGCCACACATTTATGGGAACTTCTGCAACAGAGTTGGGAAGAACTTTCTGAAGAATATTTGATTTCCATTGTAGAAAGAATGCCACGAGTGTGTTCAGCTGTTATATCTGCCAATGAAGGCTACTTTGATGAGTCAAACATTTTGGTTTATAAAATGATTCCATGATTTATTTTTTAACTTAAATTGTTCATTTGTTCTATTCTTTCATTTCAGAGTACAATAAGACATTGATCTGCATGAATTTCAATTAAAACCTGAAAGAATTGGGGTGTTCTAAAACTTTTGACTGGTAGTGTGTGTACAGTTTGAGTTCACCTGAACATGGTAACGTTGGTCTGATAAACCTGGGGAGGAGCTCTAACGCTGAAACATTAGTTTCACACTTTCCTCAAAATGAGAATAATTGAAATATGTTTGCAGCAGCTGTTAACCCTTCCCCTCCCTCGTGTCTCACCTTGGCGATGACAACCATCTGGTAGGCGGCGAGCGGCAGAGTGATGAGCGTGCGGACCGACAGCGTCGCCACGACGATGCTCAGCCACCACGGCAACCCGCTCAGCTGCTGCACGCTCACCAGGAAGTGTTCACACAGGTGGACCGGCGCCGAGTCCGAGAGGCCACCGTACCAGCCGGCCGCACCGTCACTGGCATCCTGCCGGCCACCGGAGAGCCTCCGGACCCCCCACACAGTCTGGACCCCCCACAGAGTCCCAAACCCTGACGGTGTCCCAAACCCTGATGGAGTCCTGAATCCTGACAGCGTACTGAATCCTGATGGAGTCCTGAATCCTGACAGCGTACTGAATCCTGATGGAGTCCTGAATCCTGACAGCGTACTGAATCCTGATGGCGTCCTGACATGTAACACGTGACAGCAGACTTCAGGGGGTCCAGCAGGTGGAGGGGGTCCAGCAGGACAGGTGTGCCCAGATGAAGGTGACTTCCTGTTGAACGCAGCAGAACAGAGTCCTCGTACAGGAAGCTGCAGGACGCCACACCTTACCGCCCCCCCCACGCTCAACATGGTGACGAGTCCTGAAACATGAAGAGACAGAGAGACAAGTCCTGAAACATGAAGAGACAAGTCCTGAAACATGAAGAGACAAAGAGACGAGTCCTGAAACATGAAGAGACAAAGAGACGAGTCCTGAAACATGAAGAGACAAAGAGACGAGTCCTGAAACATGAAGAGACAAAGAGATGAGTCCTGAAACATGAAGAGACAAGTCCTGAAACATGAAGAGACAAAGAGACAAGTCCTGAAACATGAAGAGACAAAGAGATGAGTCCTGAAACATGAAGAGACAAAGAGACAACTCCTGAAACATGAAGAGACAAGTCCTGAAATATGAAGAGACAAAGAGACGAGTCCTGAAACATGAAGAGACAAAGAGACGAGTCCTGAAACATGAAGAGACAACGAGATGAGTCCTGAAACATGAAGAGACAAAGAGACGAGTCCTGAAACAGGGAGAGACAAAGAGATGAGTCCTGAAACATGAAGAGACGAGTCCTGAAACATGAAGAGACAAAGAGACGAGTCCTGAAACATGAAGAGACAAAGAGACGAGTCCTGAAACATGAAGAGACAAGTCCTGAAACATGAAGAGACAAAGAGATGAGACCTGAAACATGAAGAGACAAAGAGATGAGTCCTGAAACATGAAGAGACAAGTCCTGAAACATGAAGAGACAAAGAGACGAGTCCTGAAACATGAAGAGACAAAGAGATGAGTCCTGAAACATGAAGAGACGAGTCCTGAAACACGAAGAGACAAAGAGACGAGTCCTGAAACATGAAGAGACAAAGAGACGAGTCCTGAAACATGAAGAGACAAAGAGATGAGTTCTGAAACATGAAGAGACAAAGAGATGAGTCCTGAAACATGAAGAGACAAGTCCTGAAACATGAAGAGACAAATAGACAAGTCCTGAAACATGAAGAGACAAAGAGACGAGTCCTGAAACATGAAGAGACAAAGAGACGAGTCCTGAAACATGAAGAGACAAAGAGACGAGTCCTGAAACATGAAGAGACGAATTGAAACTAAACAGGAAACTCAGCAGGACTCATCGGGTCCTCAACACCGTGAACCAGAGAAATCAAACCTATTTCTCTGATTGTTTCATAGCAGTTATATTTTAAAAGACAAACGCTAGAGCTGCCAGTCATCCTCTATAATAACATTCGGATTTCATTTTTAAAAATGTTAAATAATATTGGAATATTTAATGCAGCCTGTTATTAATATGTACTACACTACTCAGGCTTATGCATTGTCAATGCCGCTATCCGCATGTGGTTGTTGTTACATTAACGTTAGCTGTCTCCATGAAGCTCCCAGCTAAGCTAACTGACAGCTGTAGGATGCCATGTAGCCATACAGACATACAGACATACAGTCATGCAGTCATGCAGTCATGTAGACATACAGACATACAGACATAGAGACATACAGACATGTAGCCATACAGACATACAGCCATGCAGTCATGCAGACATACAGACATACAGACATGTAGCCATACAGACATACAGACATGCAGTCATGCAGTCATGCAGTCATGCAGACATACAGACATACAGACATAGAGACATACAGACATGTAGCCATACAGACATACAGACATGTAGCCATACAGACATACAGTCATGCAGTCATGCAGTCATGTAGACATACAGACATACAGACATAGAGACATACAGACATGTAGCCATACAGACATACAGCCATACAGCCATGCAGTCATGCAGACATACAAACATACAGACATGTAGCCATACAGACATACAGACATGCAGTCATGTAGACATACAGACATACAGACATGTAGCCATACAGACATACAGACATGCAGACATACAGACATGTATCCATACAGACATACAGACATAGAGACATACAGACATACAGCCATGCAGTCATGCAGACATACAGCCATACAGACATACAGACATACAGACATGCAGACATGTAGCCATGTAGCCATGCAGCCATGCAGACATGCAGACATAGAGACATGCAGACATGCAGTCATGTAGCCATACAGACATACAGACATACAGACATGCAGACATACAGACATACAGACATGTAGCCATACAGACATAGAGACATACAGACATACAGACATGCAGACATGCAGACATACAGACATGCAGACATACAGACATGCAGACATGTAGCCATACAGACATACGGACATACAGACATGTAGCCATACAGACATGCAGACATACAGACATGCAGACATACAGACATGCAGACATGCAGACATGTAGCCATACAGACATACAGACATGCAGACATGTAGCCATACAGACATACGGACATACAGACATGTAGCCATACAGACATACGGACATACAGACATGCAGACATACAGACATGCAGACATGTAGCCATACAGACATACAGACATACAGACATGTAGCCATACAGACATACAGACATACAGACATGTAGCCATACAGACATGCAGACATACAGACATGCAGACATACAGACATACAGACATGTAGCCATACAGACATACGGACATACAGACATGTAGCCATACAGACATACGGACATACAGACATGCAGACATACAGACATGCAGACATACAGACATGTAGCCATACAGACATACAGACATGCAGACATGTAGCCATACAGACATACGGACATACAGACATGTAGCCATACAGACATACGGACATACAGACATGCAGACATACAGACATGCAGACATGTAGCCATACAGACATACAGACATACAGACATGTAGCCATACAGACATACAGACATACAGACATGTAGCCATACAGACATGCAGACATACAGACATGCAGACATGTAGCCATACAGACATACAGACATGCAGACATGTAGCCATACAGACATACAGACATGCAGACATGCAGACATGCAGACATGCAGACATGTAGCCATACAGACATGTAGCCATACAGACATGTAGCCATACAGACATGCAGACATGCAGACATACAGACATACAGACATGTAGCCATACACACATGCAGACATACAGACATGCAGACATGTAGCCATACAGACATACAGACATGCAGACATGTAGCCATACAGACATACAGACATGCAGACATGCAGACATGCAGACATGCAGACATGTAGCCATACAGACATAGAGCCATACAGACATAGAGACATAGAGACATACAGACATGTAGCCATACAGACATGTAGCCATACAGACATAGAGACATACAGACATGTAGCCATACAGACATGTAGCCATACAGACATAGAGACATAGAGACATACAGACATGTAGCCATACAGACATAGAGACATAGAGACATACAGACATGTAGCCATACAGACATGTAGCCATACAGACATAGAGACATACAGACATGTAGCCATACAGACATGCAGACATGCAGACATGCAGACATGCAGACATGTAGCCATACAGACATGCAGACATGTAGCCATACAGACATACAGACATACAGACATACAGACATGTAGCCATACAGACATACAGACATACAGACATGTAGCCATACAGACATACAGACATGTAGCCATACAGACATATAGCCATACAGACATACAGACATGCAGACATGTAGCCATACAGACATACAGACATACAGACATGTAGCCATACAGACATGCAGACATGTAGCCATACAGACATATAGCCATACAGACATACAGACATACAGACATGTAGCCATACAGACATGCAGACATGTAGCCATACAGACATATAGCCATACAGACATACAGACATGCAGACATGTAGCCATACAGACATACAGACATACAGACATGTAGCCATACAGACATACAGACATAGAGACATACAGACATGTAGCCATACAGACATATAGCCATACAGACATACAGACATACAGACATGTAGCCTTACAGACATACAGACATAGAGACATACAGACATGTAGCCATACAGACATATAGCCATACAGACATACAGACATGCAGACATGCAGACATGTAGCCATACAGACATAGAGACATACAGACATACAGACATGCAGACATACAGACATGCAGACATGTAGCCATACAGACATAGAGACATACAGACATGCAGACATAGACATGCAGACATATAGACATGCAGACATACAGACATGCAGACATACAGACATGCAGAAATGTAGCCATACAGACATACAGACATGCAGACATGCAGACATACAGACATGCAGACATGTAGCCATACAGACATACAGACATGCAGACATGCAGACATACAGACATGCAGACATGTAGCCATACAGACATGCAGACATGCAGACATACAGACATGTAGCCATACAGACATACAGACATACAGACATGTAGCCATACAGACATGCAGACATGCAGACATACAGACATGCAGACATGTAGACATACAGACATACAGACATGCAGACATGCAGACATACAGACATGTAGCCATACAGACATGCAGACATGCAGACATGCAGACATACAGACATGCAGACATGTAGCCATACAGACATGCAGACATGCAGACATGCAGACATACAGACATGCAGACATGTAGCCATACAGACATACAGACATGCAGACATGCAGACATACAGACATGTAGCCTTACAGACATGCAGACATGCAGACATGCAGACATGCAGACATACAGACATGCAGACATGTAGCCATACAGACATGCAGACATACAGACATGTAGCCATACAGACATACAGACATGTAGCCATACAGACATAGAGACATACAGACATGCAGACATACAGACATAGAGACATACAGACATAGAGACATGCAGACATACAGACATGCAGACATACAGACATACAGACATGCAGACATACAGACATGCAGACATGTAGCCATACAGACATAGAGACATACAGACATTCAGACATGTAGCCATACAGACATGCAGACATGCAGACATACAGACATACAGACATTCAGACATGTAGCCATACAGACATGCAGACATGCAGACATACAGACATTCAGACATGTAGCCATACAGACATAGAGACATACAGACATTCAGACATGTAGCCATACAGACATGCAGACATGCAGACATGTAGCCATACAGACATACAGACATAGAGACATACAGACATGTAGCCATACAGACATACAGACATGTAGCCATACAGACATAAAGACATACAGACATGCAGACATGTAGCCATACAGACGTGTAGCCGTGTAGCCGTGTTAGCTCCATGCTGCGGTGTTCAGAGGACTGGACACATCAGAGGTATTTATATGAACACACTCAGACTCAGACTGGTTATTAGAACGTACCTATCAGGCGTCTCTGGGTCTCTATATCCGGGTCTCTGCTGATTTGATTCTTTAATCTTTCACCTTCAGTCGCTTCAAATCATCCATCCACCGGATCGTCCCACAGATACGACGTCACTCTGTTTACTACCGCGTGGCGGCTAAATGTGACGTCACAGAGAAAAGAACGAGTTAAAAGAGTTCAAAAAGAGCGTGATTAAAACGTGTTTAAGACAACTCATTATAAAGACAATCAAAATAAATGAGAATGAAATGAGATGAAATGTTAACTAAATTCTGAACCAGAAGATAAAAAGAACCAAAACACACTCAGCTCCGTTTATGGTTTATATGTGTCAAGGCTCAGCTGCTCTCTTATTGTGAAAGGTCTGACCGGAAGTGACGTGACGTCAGCTCGCTGATACACAGCAGAAATGGCGGAGTACAGCCAGGCCGGCTTGCTGGCGGCTCTGCTGCTCTTCACGGCCCTCACAGTCCGAGACGTTTATGTCGGCAGATCGAACCCGGCCCGCAGCCAATCAGCGGACAGCCCCGACCTGTCCCCGGAGCCCGGGAAACCCGCCAAGCCCTCCCTGTACACCGGGCCCCTGCTCAAGTTCCAGTACTGGTGAGTTAGAGCTAGCAGCGAGCTAACAGTTAGCATCAGTAGATCATGTACTGGTGAGTTAGAGCTAGCAGCGAGCTAACAGTTAGCATCAGTAGGTCATATACTGGTGAGTTAGAGCTAGCAGCGAGCTAACAGTCAGCACCAGTAGATATATGTACTGGTGAGTTAGAGCTAGCAGCGAGCTAACAGTTAGCATCAGTAGATATATGTACTGGTGAGTTAGAGCTAGCAGCGAGCTAACAGTTAGCATCAGTAGATATATGTACTGGTGAGTTAGAGCTAGCAGCGAGCTAACAGTTAGCAGCAGTAGATATATGTACTGGTGAGTTAGAGCTAGCAGCGAGCTAACAGTTAGCACCAGTAGATATATGTACTGGTGAGTTAGAGCTAGCAGCGAGCTAACAGTTAGCATCAGTAGATATATGTACTGGTGAGTTAGAGCTAGCAGCGAGCTAACAGTTAGCATCAGTAGATATATGTACTGGTGAGTTAGAGCTAGCAGCGAGCTAACAGTTAGCACCAGTAGATATATGTACTGGTGAGTTAGAGCTAGCAGCGAGCTAACAGTTAGCACCAGTAGATATATGTACTGGTGATTTAGAGCTAGCAGCGAGCTAACAGTTAGTAGTAGTAGTAGTAGTAGTAGTAGATAACTGTAGTAGTAGTAGTAGTAGTAGTAGTAGTAGTAGTAGTAGTAGATAACTGTAGTAGTAGTAGTAGTAGTAGTAGATAACTGTAGTAGTAGTAGTAGTAGTAGTAGTAGTAGATAACTGTAGTAGTAGTAGTAGTAGTAGTAGTAGTAGTAGTAGATAACTGTAGTAGTAGTAGATAACTGTAGTAGTAGTAGTAGTAGTAGTAGATAACTGTAGTAGTAGTAGTAGTAGATAACTAGTAGTAGTAGATAACTGTAGTAGTAGTAGTAGTAGTAGTAGTAGTAGATAACTGTAGTAGTAGTAGTAGTAGTAGTAGTAGTAGATAACTGTAGTAGTAGTAGTAGTAGTAGTAGATAACTGTAGTAGTAGTAGTAGATAATGTAACTGTAGTAGTAGTAGTAGATAACTGTGCAGTAGTAGTAGATAACTGTAGTAGATGTAGTAGTAGTAGTAGTAGATAACTGTAGTAGTAGTAGTAGTAACAGTAGTAGTAGTAGTAGTAGTAGTAGTAGTAGTAGTAGTAGTAGTAGATAACTGTAGTAGTAGATAGTAGATAATGACTGTAGTAGTAGTAGTAGTAAATAACTGTAGTAGTAGTAGTAGATAACTGTAGTAGTAGTAGTGAGTAGTAGTGAGTAGTAGTAGTAGTGGTAGATAACTGTAGTAGTAGTCAGTAGATAGTAGTAGTAGATAACTGTAGTAGTAGTAGTATGAATGACTGTAGTAGTAGTAGTAGTAGTAGTAGAGTAGTACGTAGTAGTAGTAATGTAGATAACTGTAGTAGTAGTAGTAGTAGTAGTAGTAGTAGTAGTAGATAACTGTAGTAGTAGT
>JABUOV010000388.1:30000-37500 GCA_025617405.1 Perca schrenkii
AGCCTTTAAAACCAGGAAAAGACACTTATGTCATATCACGATATTACGATGTCCAAAATCTAAGACGATATCTAGTCTCATATCACGATATCGATATAATATCGATATATCGCCCAGCCCTAACACAACATACACTGGACCCTCCTTTAACACAACATACACTGGACCCTCCTTTAACACAACATACACTGGACCCTCCTCCAAAAAAACAGAGTCAATGTATGCATGTCTGGTAACCCTGTTTCCTGTGTGGTGTAACCCTGTTTCCTGTCCCCCCTGTCAGACGTCCCCGTGTGGTCCAAGCTGCAGTCGGGGTACGTCCCGAACATCCAGGAGATCTTCCAGATCCTGGACAACCAGCTGAAGATGAACCAGGTGGATCCGCTGAGCTTCTCCTCGCCGTAGAGCAGGTAACCTTTATTTACATTCACATTAACTAATAATATACTACTACTACTATATTTACTACGACTGCACATTGACAATGTGCGATAACGTTGAACATGTTAATAAGGATATAAATAAAATAAATAACAGATATTAAAGTGTTCTCAGCTTAAAACTAAGGAAAGGAAATCATTTATTCAAGAAATCAAACATTGAATTGAATATAAAAAAGACAGTTATGTTTTAAAGTGCCGTTTCCTGCTGATGAGTGTCTTTCATGATGTGTTCATGCACAACTGATATCGCCATGACGATAGAGAAAAGATGCATTGTGCAGCCGTCGTGTAACTTAATCCTCCGTTCCACCAAGAGGACCCGACTAAAGAAGATCACAGAGTGGTATGGACGATGAAACTACACCAAACACAACAAATACCAAAAACAGAGACAAGAACATCTGGAGTGGTGACCACAGTCTGGTCTAAAGAGCAGAGGGGTTGACTCTTCCTTCAGAAGAACAGCTGACTTTTGACTCTTCCTTCAGAAGAACAGCTGACTGTTGACTCTCCCTTCAGAAGAACAGCTGACTGACTCTCCCTTTAGAAGAACAGCTGACTGTTGACTCTCCCTTTAGAAGAACAGCTGACTGTTGACTCTCCCTTTAGAAGAACAGCTGACTGACTCTCCCTTTAGAAGAACAGCTGACTGTTGACTCTCCCTTTAGAAGAACAGCTGTATGACTCTCCCTGTAGAAGAACAGCTGACTGACTCTCCCTTCAGAAGAACAGCTGACTGTTGACTCTCCCTTTAGAAGAACAGCTGACTGTTGACTCTCCCTTTAGAAGAACAGCTGACTGTTGACTCTCCCTTCAGAAGAACAGCTGACTGTTGACTCTCCCTTTAGAAGAACAGCTGACTGTTGACTCTCCCTTCAGAAGAACAGCTGACTGACTCTCCCTTCAGAAGAACAGCTGACTGACTCTCCCTTCAGAAGAACAGCTGACTGTTGACTCTCCCTTTAGAAGAACAGCTGACTGACTCTTCCTTCAGAAGAACAGCTGACTGTTGACTCTCCCTTTAGAAGAACAGCTGACTGACTCTCCCTTTAGAAGAACAGCTGACTGTCTCTCCCTTCAGAAGAACAGCTGACTGTTGACTCTCCCTTCAGAAGAACAGCTGACTGTTGACTCTCCCTTTAGAAGAACAGCTGACTGACTCTCCCTTTCAGAAGAACAGCTGACTGTTGACTCTCCCTTCAGAAGAACAGCTGACTTTTGTCTCTCCCTTTAGAAGAACAGCTGACTGACTCTCCCTTCAGAAGAACAGCTGACTGTTGACTCTCCCTTTAGAAGAACAGCTGACTGTTGACTCTCCCTTCAGAAGAACAGCTGACTTTTGTCTCTCCCTTTAGAAGAACAGCTGACTTTTGACTCTCCCTTCAGAAGAACAGCTGACTGTTGACTCTCCCTTCAGAAGAACAGCTGACTGTTGACTCTCCCTTCAGAAGAACAGCTGACTGTTGACTCTCCCTTTAGAAGAACAGCTGACCAATGATCCACTAGCATTTGTGTAACATTGTAATAAAATGTATAAATGAAAATGGGGTGATTATATGTAGGCCTAAAGTGGGGCAAAAACGTGTTTAGTCAGCCACCAACTGTGCAAGTTCTCCCACTTAAAAAGATGAGAGAAGCCTGTAATTTCATCATAGGTACACTTCAACTATGAGAGATAAGTCTGTAAGTCTTCACACACTGTTGCTGGTATTTTGGCCCATTCCTCCATGCAGATCTCCTCTAGAGCAGTGATGTTTTGGGGCTGTTGCTGGGCAACACAATTAATTCATTAAAAATCATACAATGTGATTTCTGGATTGTTTTCTTCTCATTTTGTCTCTCATAGTTGAAGTGTACCTATGATGAAAATTACAGACTTCTTTCATCTTTTTTAAGTGGGAGAACTTGCACAATTGGTGGCTGACTAAATACTTTTTTACCCCACTGTATATACAGATCAGGCTCTTGTTGAAACTTCAGGTAATGTTTATGTATGTTTAATGTGTGCCTTAGTTTGAGGTTGTTGTTGCATTTCTTTAAAAACAATGTAATATAGCACTTAAATGCACTTAAAGGAGAAAATTAAACCAAACTATTGTATATTATTGCTCTTCAATAAAACCAAAGTATTTCTTATCCGATTACTGGATGGAATAATGGGTAGACTACTACATCCCTATAATGGGTAGAATACTACAGCCCTATAATGGGTAGAATACTGTAGTATTCTACCCATTCTAGGGATAATGGGTAGAATGGGTCGAATACTACAGCCCTATAATGGGTCGAATACTACAGCCCTATAATGGGTAGAATACTGTAGTATTCTACCCATTCTAGGGATAATGGGTAGAATACTACATCCCTATAATGGGTAGAATACTACATCCCTATAATGGGTAGAATACTACAGCCCTATAATGGGTAGAATACTACAGCCCTATAATGGGTAGAATACTACAGCCCTATAATGGGTAGAATACTACAGCCCTATAATGGGTAGAATACTACAGCCCTATAATGGGTAGAATACTACAGCCCTATAATGGGTAGAATACTACATCCCTATAATGGGTAGAATACTACAGCCCTATAATGGGTAGAATACTACAGCCCTATAATGGGTAGAATACTACAGCCCTATAATGGGTAGAATACTACATCCGAATACTACAGCCCTATAATGGGTAGAATACTACAGCCCTATAATGGGTAGAATACTACATCCCTATAATGGGTAGAATACTACAGCCCTATAATGGGTAGAATACTACAGCCCTATAATGGGTAGAATACTGTAGTATTCTACCCATTCTAGGGATAATGGGTAGAATACTACATCCCTATAATGGGTAGAATACTACAGCCCTATAATGGGTAGAATACTACAGCCCTATAATGGGTAGAATACTACAGCCCTATAATGGGTAGAATACTACAGCCCTATAATGGGTAGAATACTACATCAGAATACTACAGCCCTATAATGGGTAGAATACTACAGCCCTATAATGGGTAGAATACTACAGCCCTATAATGGGTAGAATACTACATCAGAATACTACAGCCCTATAATGGGTAGAATACTACATCAGAATACTACAGCCCTATAATGGGTAGAATACTACAGCCCTATAATGGGTAGAATACTACAGCCCTATAATGGGTAGAATACTACAGCCCTATAATGGGTAGAATACTACAGCCCTATAATGGGTAGAATACTACATCCCTATAATGGGTAGAATACTACAGCCCTATAATGGGTAGAATACTGTACTATTCTACCCATTATAGGTATAATACTACAGCCCTCCTCTCAACGCTGACCCTGACTGAATGGATGATGTTTTCTAATGATCGGATGTGTTTGCTGCTCAATCACAAACTGTCCTGCATGACATCACAGTAACTCTCTCTCCCTGTGTGTCTCCCCTCAGCGGTGCGTTCAGGTGCCTCCCCTCAGCAGTGCGTTCGGGTGTCTCGGCTCAGCGCTGCGTTCAGCCACTGGCGTGTATGAAGGTTCGGCCCTAAAGCAGACTCTGCGGGGCCCCGCCGGATGTCCCCCGCCACAAAGCGAGTGCTCCCTCTGCGCCGGGTCACAGCCCAGCACTACATTACCCATAATGCACCTGTGAGCACCGGGAGAGTCAGACGGTTTCTGTTGGTTCAGCTTGATTTTATTTATTTTACGGTTCAGTTTGGTCAGAATAAGAATACCCTACCACTGTTAGCTTCATGCTAATTAGCCGCTGTCTGGACAGGAAGTACCAGACAGGAAACTGAGAATTAACAAATGACATAAAGTGAAGATGACTGACTGTTACAGAAACCAGATTTTAATGATTCATCACATTTCTGTTAAAGTTACGTCATTGAGTCTGTAAAATGTCTGAAAATAAAACTTACCAAAAGTTTCAGTTTCAGCCTCCTGTCTGTCTGTCTGCCTCTGTCTGTAACCTGTCTGTCTGTCTCACTCATTAGGCTCGTTTGAGATTAACCTCTCATGTAAATTGGACGAGAGCATGCGGCATGTCATTCTCTAAATATAAGGTTAAGAAAATCAAGTATTAGAGAATATATATATATATATATTTATATAATATACCATATGCATTCATTTGATACCATTCATTGGATCAAACCCCCTTTCCTCTTCAGATTTCACAATATAATTTCTCCATGTTTATTTTTCCATATAAAATTGAAGTTGTCTTGATTGACCAGAACTTTCCAATGAATAAGCTGGATATACAAGTCTAGATAAACTCTCTGAAGCCAACTATTTCCAATAGTTTAGTTCTGTTTCTGTGCAATTTCATTTCCGTTTAGTCTTTTGTCATAACAATTTATACACAAATGGGACATCCCTTCACAATGCTTATCCTGAAAGCCCAGGTTCCCCCAAAATAAATGATGTATATAAATTGATTGAGTGTTACAGAGTTGAGGTACACAAGGAGACCAGTAGAACCAAAGATGGAAAAAATGGCTTAGACCTGAGAGTTACAAATAAAATCCAGTTTGGTTTTTAGATCACGTAAAAAGATAAGCATTAAGCTGCCACACAATATATGAAGACAGTAAAGTCTATTTCTGGATGCACAGTGACAATATGTTGGAACATAAAACTTATGTAAAATGTTTTCTATTTACTTCCCATTACCATACCTTATGGCAGTGTTTTTCAACCTTTTTTGAGCCAGGGCACATTTTTTTACATTAAAATAATCCCACAGCACACCACCAACCAAAAATGGCAGTACTTCTATGGTCTTAAATCAACAAGGTCATTATTGTGCTATACTGCCACCTACTGACACAGAATAGTATTTAATTTCTCTGCCAGTCATCGTAGCACAGGCACAGATGTGCAACAATGGCAAATTATTTGCAGTAACTCAATAAAAAACATTGTTGGACCAATTAAGTAAAATCGGATAATTTCTCACGGCACACAGGACGATCTTTAACGACACAGTGGTTGAAAATCACTGCCTTATGAGAAAATTGGTACATTTAATTAAATTTATTTATATTGTCAAATCATAACAGAGGTTAACATAAGCCACTTTGCAAATACAGATATAGACCCGACAAGACAGGAGAGAGGTAAAGAAAGAGAAATACAGAGGGAGTGAGAGTCAATGTCAACGCATTCAGTATTCAAACCCCAAAACAACATCAAATATACAAGATTCAAACTACCACATCACAACCTATATCCTGTAATCACAACCTTGAAATACAATGCCAACCACTAGAAATCTTCCATCATACAGGATTCAAACAGACACACTACAACCCATAATATCAACCCTACAGGACAGCGCCAACCATGACATGATGAACAATACAGAAAGAGTAAACGATATGATTAATATAGCAGTGTATTGAGCAGGAACATGGCAGCAGCTGCAAACACGATCAAGGTGCCACCACAAGCCGAGGAAATCTGAGACACAAGAAAGCACAAGGACTGATTTAATCTATAAAATATCAGAATATATCGGAAGATTTATTCATATGATTGAACAGCTGGGTGGTTAAATCTATAATACATCATTTGGTTGTTTTTTTAATAATCGGAATAGTGGATATTGTTTTCACTCCATAGAATTTAACTGTCAAGACTAAGGATGGTTTAGTCACAAAGAGAAACAGCAAACACTCGGAAAATCAAAAAGTCAAATATAAAGTCAAATAACAACTATTTAAAAGTACAATAAAACTCTAAAAAATCTCTGAAAATTCAAAACTGATAACTACAATCAAATATCTAAAATAAATAAACAGAATAAAGTAAATGAAACACGTCTGATGATATGATACTCATTTAGTTTAGCCAAAGCTGACCTTTAAGGACCAGCAGCAGCAAAGTCCAGACAGGAAGCTCCAGCTCAGTGTTTTCAGCAGCATGGACACCATTCAAGCAGAGCTGCAGGGAGAGAAAGGACAAGGACTCCGGGATAGAAGGGACCTCAGTAACATTCAGGCAATGTCAGTAAATATACACTGATGGGCTAGTCTAACAATCTCCAAATACAGTAGCTTGTGATGAGGACAGTACAACACTCATGTAAGGATCATAAGACCGTCGCAAGATCATTAAGTGTTCTCCTTTATATTACATTACATTACATATATCATTTAGCTGACGCTTTTATCCAAAGCGACTTACAATTGCTACATACAGTACAGACCAAAAGTTTGGACACACCTTCTCATTCAATGTTTCCTTTTTATTTTCATGACTACTTACATTGTAGATTCTCACTGAAGGCATCAAAACTATGAATGAACACATATGGAATTATGTACTTAACAAAAAAGTGTGAAATAACTGAAAACATGTCTTATATTTTAGATTCCTCAAAGTAGCCACCCTTTGCTTTTTTTATTAATAAGGGAAATAATTCCACTAATGAACCCTGACAAAGCACACCTGTGAAGGTAAAACCATTTCAGGTGACTACCTCATGAAGCTCATTGAGAGAACACCAAGGGTTTGCAGAGTTATCAAAAAAAGGGTTAGGGTAGGGTTAGGGTTAGGGTTAGGGGTTAGGGATAATTAAATGAAGTCTCGGTGCCGAAGGCACCGAGGCTTTATGCACAAACTACCAGTCGGAGCCAACTCGAGCAAAACAAGGCTCCCCCAGGGGGGAACCCACAGAACCCAAGTTTTTTTTCTTATGATATTTTGTGGAGAATAAAATGGCTGGTCCAACCAGGAGGTCTGAAATGAAATGGTAATGTATAGTAGAAAAAAAAGGGGGAAAAAAAAGGAAGAAAGGAGAGAAAAATAAAGGGGTAGTAAAAAAGTAGTAAATGAATGTAAAGAAATATTGAAAAAATATTTTTTTGAAAAAATAATAAATAAACTAAGTGAATAAAGAAAATAATAAATAATAAAATATTGAAAATAAACGGATAAGTAAATAAAATAAATAAGAAAATAGGGAAAAAAAAATAAATAAATAAAGACATATAGAAAAAAAATAAAATTAAAAAGTGATAAAGAGGTGAAATTTTAAAATAATTGAAAATAATAAATAAA
>JABUOV010000039.1:0-12500 GCA_025617405.1 Perca schrenkii
TCTTTATATAACAGACTAGAGTTACTCCTCTCTCTCTCTCTCTCTCTATCAGGTTAGATTAATATCTCTTTATATAACAGACTAGAGTTACTCTCTCTCTCTCTCTCTCTATCAGGTTAGATTAATATCTCTTTATATAACAGACTAGAGTTACTCCTCTCTCTCTCTCTCTCTCTATCAGGTTAGATTAATATCTCTTTATATAACAGACTAGAGTTACTCCTCTCTCTCTCTCTATCAGGTTAGATTAATATCTCTTTATATAACAGACTAGAGTTACTCTCTCTCTCTCTCTCTATCAGGTTAGATTAATATCTCTTTATATAACAGACTAGAGTTACTCCTCTCTCTCTCTCTCTATCAGGTTAGATTAATATCTCTTTATATAACAGACTAGAGTTACTCCTCTCTCTCTCTCTATCAGGTTAGATTAATATCTCTTTATATAACAGACTAGAGTTACTCCTCTCTCTCTCTCTCTCATCAGGTTAGATTAATATCTCTTTATATAACAGACTAGAGTTACTCCTCTCTCTCTCTCTCTATCAGGTTAGATTAATATCTCTTTATATAACAGACTAGAGTTACTCCTCTCTCTCTCTCTCTCTATCAGGTTAGATTAATATCTCTTTATATAACAGACTAGAGTTACTCCTCTCTCTCTCTCTCTATCAGGTTAGATTAATATCTCTTTATATAACAGACTAGAGTTACTCCTCTCTCTCTCTCTCTCTCTCTATCAGGTTAGATTAATATCTCTTTATATAACAGACTAGAGTTACTCTCTCTCTCTCTCTATCAGGTTAGATTAATATCTCTAATAGGCAAACAAACTTTTCTTCATAGGTTTTGGACCGATAACGAGAACATTAAGGGTAACGATTGAGCAAGAGCTTAACGGCTGTTTTTATAGACTTTGATATTTGATGATATAGGCACAGTTTTAAAGCTATATATTTAGTCATATACACTGTGTTCTGCAGTTATCTAATGCTAGGGTATTTGATGCTATCCATTCCACGCAGCTGGGCCATCTCCTCCTCCTGCTCTCCGTAGTAGACCATGTGACGGCGAGACAGCGCTGATTAAATATTAAGAACAACTTTTTATTTAAGATTTGAGTTGGAGGTGTTTATGGAACAGTTATCACTCAGTACAAGCTTTCTTTTACATTGCATGTCCAGGGTTTGGTTAAAAAACTGAAGTTGAAGTTAGGTTTTTTCTTTAGAATCAAGTCCTGTTCATCTGTAAGAGCCAAATAGGTATTGGTTCATCTTAAATGGTAGGGTTGTTTAGAAACAGTTAAATTGGTATAAAACTGTTTAATGAAAATTAATAGGTCACGTATTGGTTTGTAATGCATGATTTGGTAGTGTTTGGTTCTAGTGATGTTTTAGTGTTTTGGGCTTCCAATCGGATGGCGCTACGTCATAGCATAGTTAGTCTTGAAGTTAGAGATGTTGGAAGCAACACAGTTTTTTGACCGTGCGTAACATGATTAATATTGTTTTTGTTTTTCCAAGTAAACATTTTTAAAAGAAGACCGTATGTTGCTCGTTTTTCAAATACTGGTTGCAGTTAGACTGACTTCAAAAGGTGGTACAGAAGAATGAGAAACAACTAGGTGCCACTACATTATCCTTTGAAGCAAGAAAACAACTTGTAAATGCAACATTCTTGTCTGTTTTGGACTATGGTGACATTTTATATACAGTGCCCTCCACAATTATTGGCCCCCCTGTTTAAGATGGGGTCATGGACTTCTAAAAATTCTCCTTTTTTTTTAAACAACATAGAACCCAAATGCAAAAAAAGAGAAAAATCCAACATTTTATTTAAGTATATTACTTTGGTGGTAAAAAAAATAATCACATATTTAGAAAAAGAAAACTTGAAATCATGTGTCCCACAATTATTGCCACCCCTGATGTTAATACTTTGTACAACCCCCTTTTGCCAACAAGACAGCACTTAATCTCCTTCTATAACATTTCACAAGATTGGAGAACACAGAGAGAGGGATCTTTGACCATTCTTCTTTGCACAATCTTTCTAGATCATCCAGAGTCCTGGGTCCTCTCTCATGCACTCTCCTCTTTAGCTCACCCCACAGGTTTTCGATTGGGTTGAGGTCTGGGGACTGAGATGGCCATGGGAGGACCTTGAGTTTGTGACTGCTGAACCATTTTTTGTGTAGATTTTGCCACATGTTTAGGATCATTATCCTGCTGAAAGACCCAGTGACGACCCATCTTCAGCTTTCTGGCAGAGGCCATCAGGTTTTTTATTTAAAATGTCCTGGTAGTTCAACGCATTCATGATGCCATGCACCCTAACAAGGTTCCCAGGGCCTTTGGAAGAGAAACAGCCCCCAAAGCATCCCAGATCCTCCACCATACTTCACGGTGGTGAAGGTGCTTTTCGGCATACTCATCTTTTTGTTTTACGCCAGACCCACTTAGAGTGTTTGTTGCCAAAAAGCTCAATCTTAGTCTCATCTGACCAAAGCACACGATCCCAGTTGAAGTCCCAGTGCCGCTTAGCAAACTCCAGACGTTTACGTTTGTGAGTGTTAGTGAGAAAAGGCTTTTTCCTTGCATGCCTCCCAAACAGCTTGTTGGCATGTAGAGAGCTTCTGATGGTTGTTTTGGAGACTTCGTGACCCCAAGATGCCCCTCTTTGATGCAATTCTGTGACAGTGAGCTTAGGACTTTTTTTACTTCTCTTACCATCCTCCTCACTGTGCGTTGTGGCAAGATAAACTTGGGACCTCTTCCAGCCTAGTTTGTCACTGTTCCAGTTGTTTTAAACTTCTTAATGATTCCTCTGACTGTACATACGGGCAAGTTAAGGCGAGTGGCTATTTTCTTGTAGCCATTGCCTGACTTATGAAGGTCGACACACATCTGCCTTACTTGAATTGTGTGTTCTCTTGTCTTTGCCATGTTGACAAATGGGTAAGAGAATTAGGACTCTGTGTCACGTCATATTTATACCCCAGGGAAACAGGAAGTCATGAATTACTATTTAAAAGTTCCTAGATACCCTGACCAACTTTAGCAACTACAGAAAAATATATTTAAAAAATAAATATTTTAAATTTTTCAGCGGAATTTTTAGGGGTGCCAATAATTGTGGGACACATGATTTCAAGTTTTCTTTTTCTAAATGTGTGATTTTTTTTTACCACCAAAGTAATGTACTTAAATAAAAGGTTGGATTTTTCTCTTTTTTTGCATTTGAGTTCTATGTTGTTTAAAAAAAAAGGAGAATTTGTAGAAGTCCATGACCCCATCTTAAACAGAGGGGGGCCAATAATTGTGGAGGGCACTGTATGTATTCAACCTCCCAGTGTCTTCATGCTTTGGACACGTTGTTTCATGGAGCCTTAAGATTCATCACAAACTTAAAATCTCATACTCATCACTGTTTGCTGTACTCTCGGGTCGAGTGGTTCTCCCTCTCAATTAGGCGTTGGATGCACTGGCATCTTTTTATTTATAAAGCAATAGGACTACTTCCTCCTTATGTGAATGCTTACATCCTCCCGAGGTCTGCAGGGACATATCACCTGCGTTCACAGGATCTGTTTTAATTGTCAGTCCCTAAAGCCCGCACTGACTTTGGCAGAAAGGCTTTTAATTTAAGCACCATCTGCATGAAATCAGCTTCAGACTGAGCTACAGTTGAAGGACTTGGTCTCACTTTATTCTTTTAAAGGCTTCTTAAAGGACCTTACAGAAAGGCAGTCTGTCTGTCATTGTTTTTAAATCGATTTACGTGTGTTTTTTTTATGATGATATTGTTGTTTGAATATGAAGAGTGAAAGTTTGTCTATGTTTTTACTTGTTATTGTCGTTGTATTTATTTGAAACCACGTTGCTGCCACTTGGCCAGGACACTCTTCCAAAAGAGATTTGTAAGTTTTTTAATCTTGGTTAAATAAAGGTTTGAATGAACAAGCGCAAATCACACTGCTGGATTTAATCTTCATGATAACGTGGATGATATGGAGTGAAATAATGTGCGTGAGGCATCAATACTAGAAATATTACGAGTAATCTTAAAAATAATTTACTTTCTGCAGTCTGACTTCAGTTCACCACCTCACCATCTAGGTCGCCAATTCCTATTTTGTCTCCATAATGTGCGTACCCATGGGTCAGAGTTTGCGTGGAGGACCGCACATTCTCCCGTCAAGTTTGTTTTTTATTAATCACAACCTTTGCGTGGGAAGCGGCGTACGCACATTTTCAGCCCTGTTTGGTGCGTACGCCACGTTTATAAATGAGACCCCTGAACTGAAAGCCCTCTACTCTGGTTTCCTGGGTCTGATGTTAGCGTTATGCTAAGCTAACCTGTACAAAGCAACAGCAGAATAACCACTGAAACATATCAAACAGGTTCACACGTACCTTTTTATTTTATGGGTCCATATTTAGAAATACTTTTGTAGAATACTTAAATACTTCAAATATGTGAATGTAACCTGAGAGTCTTTTAGTGAAAAGCTGAACATCACATATGAAAGAATATGTGTGGAGAAAATAAATAATAAATATATTATTAATTCATATTTATTTGGCTTTAAATGGAGACGTATTTCCTATGATTCATACCAGAAACTCTTTCTGCAAACTGAAGACATTTTGAGTAAGATCCTTTTAGTTTAACATGAAACAGCCCCGAAATCACCATCACCAAACTACACCAGACTCCATGTAAATAATCAGGACTTTTAGCGTGTATAGAGCCAGCATATCTCCACCAGACTCCATGTAAATAATCAGGACTTTTAGCGTGTATAGAGCCAGCATATCTCCACCAGACTCCATGTAAATAATCAGGATTTTTAGCGTGTATAGAGCCAGCATATCTCCACCAGACTCCATGTAAATAATCAGGACTTTTAGCGTGTATAGAGCCAGCATATCTCCACCAGACTCCATGTAAATAATCAGGACTTTTAGCGTGTATAGAGCCAGCATATCTCCACCAGACTCCATGTAAATAATCAGGACTTTTAGCGTGTATAGAGCCAGCATATCTCCACCAGACTCCATGTAAATAATCAGGACTTTTAGCGTGTATAGAGCCAGCATATCTCCACCAGACTCCATGTAAATAATCAGGACTTTTAGCGTGTATAGAGCCAGCATATCTCCACATGTAAATGGGTGAATTAAGGGTTTATTTCAACCAAACCAGAGTGGTGATTGTTGGAACAGTGGAAAGATGAACCAAGACGGCTTTTGGTAGTTTTATTTAGTTTCTGTCCTCTTTGAATGAAGTGTGTTTTACGATGATAAAAGTCCTGATTATTTACATGGAGTCTGGTGGAGTTTGGTGATGGTGATTTCGGGGCTGTTTCATGTTAAACTAAAAGGATCTTACTCTTTAACTAAAAGGTCTATCTCTGTAGGGATCCATTCCATAATGTTGTCACACACTTAGAATAATAATCTGAGTCCAGGTTGAAAAATACAGAAGTAACACTTTAATGAAAAGATGAGTATTGTGTATCTTGCAGGACTTGTTGGCTAACTTCTCTCCCACAAACACACATTCACAGCCTCCCGCGTGTAAACAAACGGCAGCCGGTAGTCTGCAGCGAGCCAACATGGCTCCTCTCTGTGTTTACTCTGTGTCAGAGTGTCTGAGATCATTCAGGCACATACACGGCAAAAAATACCGGAAACATCCTTTAATGTTTTAGCTTGAAAATCAAATGAAACGGACACTAAGAAGTCCAAATGTCTGCAGGTTTATCAGCTGGTCTGGAGTCAGTTTGCAGTAGTTTAAGCACAAGAAGAAAAAGAAACTTCCCAGAAAAAGAAATAATAAAAATTATAATCATAATAATAATAATAACAGAGGAATTATCAAAATGATCCACAGAACCTTCACGTCTGCTTCTCCACAAACTCTATTCTATCTTCCAATACCACCTTAAATTCTAATCAATCATCCAATACCACCTTAAAAAAAATGATTGTTTTTTCTTTAATCCTGCTGAGTTCCTCGAGCAGCTTTGGCATCAATAAGTGTTTGGTCCATTTATTCTCCTCCTCCTCCTCCAGTCTTTGGTCAGTCTATCTCTCTCTCTCTCTCTGATCAATAGCAGATCATGTGATGGGGAACACATGGTTCGTCTGATCCGTCCGGTGACTCATCTGCAGAGACAGATAACACGGAGCAGATCCATAGTTACAACATGGACCCAAAGTTCAGGAAAAACTGACTTCATCACTCTCTGACCGCCTGTCTGCCAACATCCTGTTTTATATCCAACTGGTTTTTATTGTCGTTTCTTTCTGGATGAATGGATTAGTTGCAAGTCTTTTAGTCTGACCTGTCTCTCTGTCTGACCTGACCTTAAAGCGTAACTCTCGGCAAAATGAATCCTAGGGTCTTTTTGTGAGTGTACCCGAGTCAAACTTTAGTTTAAGAGCATATTTAGGACCGAATCGCCACTTTTAAGATTTACCGTATTCTAGTTTTTCGGTCAAATGGCCAAGAGATATACTATAACCAGGAGCTCTACACCAGTAACCCTTGGTCACTGGTGTAGAGCTCCTGGTGATACTTGGAGTAAACTAAAGTCTCATGTTGTGCAAAATGGGGATTGTCAAGCAGCCAAACTGACCATCACACATATATAATAAGAGATCCATACTTGGCGTCTGTGTATCGATATACAGTATTGCCACAGAAAATATCGCGATACTACGCTGTACGCCCATACGTTACGCATGCTATGTAGCTGGTCAGCAAGAATCCCATCGAGAGACAGACGTGTAGTTTATCGACAGGCTTTTATTTTGAAAAAGTCAAATATCTTTGACTGTATTATTGCTTCTTCTCGCTTACAGTTTGGTCGACATAAAGCCCCAAAAAAAAAGTTCCTCAGTCATCGTTAGGGTTGGGTATCGTTTGGTTTTTTTTCGGTTCCGGTGCTTTTAAAACGGTGCCGGTGCCTAAACGGTGCCTGAACCGGTACTTTTCAAAAAAAGAAGAAGAAAAAAAATAAGGGTAGTAAACAACAGTCAGTGACTTGTTTATTGCTAAGGCCATGGTCAAAATTAAAGATTTAATAATAATGTAATAACTATAACAATAACAATAACTTATTTCACCAGTAAATTGCTGTTGAACCCCAGATGGGAAAAGGGTATTTTACAATTACTGTGAATGCACCACGAGGCTACCTGTTTTAAGTGAATCTGTGTTGCTTAATTCCGACAACGGCAGCTGCGAGTGAACGCACCGTCTGTGTTGTTTCATTCCGACCATATAAACATCATACTGTATATCTATGAATTGCGACAACGGCAGCTGCTGCGCTGCAGACTGTTACATCCCGCTGTAGAAGTCCTCCACAGTGAAACACAGTCACACTTTACACTGTTTAACGTTAGCTGTCAGCATTTTAACCGTGATTAATCCAGCTGCTAGCTAAAGCTAGGCTAACGTTACATGCTGTCAGGTGTAGTGTAAAGTCGAGCACCGAAATGAGGCACCGAAACTTTCGTTCTTATTCGGTCTCGTTACTACCGTTTACGTCGGCACCGGTTCCCTATTGGCACCGAGTTTTGGTACCCAACCCTAGTAGAGTTTAGCAAATCAAGCGAAACATAGATTTCATTGGTTTATTATGTAATGGTCAGGTGGCCTGCAGTGTGAAGCGTGTGTGTAGTTGATCTCTGACCTGCGGAGGCTGCGAGCTTCATACAGCGTGTCGTCCCTCGTCCTCCCCCCCCCCTCCATCTCCACCGAGTCCTCCGAGTTCGCCAGCAGACCGTACTTCTTCTTGGGGGCGGGCCTCTTCATCCTGTCAGCCAATCACAGAGCACCATCACTACCACTTTCATACAGAGTTAATATCAATATTTAGGCTGGTTTGGTCAGCAATACTACTACTGTAGTTTCAACTGTTTAGTACTTTAAACTCACTATATCAACTGTTATTGTCTGTCTGTGTGTGTATGTGTATCTCTGTGTGTGTGTGTGTGTGTGTGTCTCTGTATGTCTGTGTGTGTCTGTATGTTTATGTATCTCTCTATGTGTGTCTGTGTATGTGTGTGTGTGTGTCTGCATGCGTGCATGTGTCTGTCTGTGTGTGTGTGTGCGCATGTGTGCGTGTTTAGTTTACAGATTAAACAGCTTAAATTGTGAGATTTATGAATGGAGTTTGGTGTGCTGGCTGTCCACAAACAGGGCAATGACAGGAAGTAGTAATACACCTGTAAAGGTAGTATTGTTTTTAGTGATAACAGATAAGCAGTAGATCAGATTTATGCAGAACTGAAGAGTAAATCTAACACAAGACTCACATTAACACAAAGTGCACAGTTTCTTCTTATTTTTGTTGTTGTGTTTATGAATGCACCTTTCACCAAGACATGTTCCACATTTAGTGTACTTGTTGTGGCAATAAAACCTTCTGAGTGTAATAGAAGAGAAAGCTTTAAATTTCTTATTTTTATTGAGTGTGACACCTGTTCACAGGTAGGAGAGGCTGCTGTTGTTGAGATAACATTACAGTTGTTTCCATCGCAGAGCTTGGATGAGAATGGAGAGACTTAGTGCTGTTTAACCACAAAACCAATGTTTTGGTGGATCAATTCAGACACTAAACGTATTGGGAGAGGATGGTTGGAGTAAGTCGGTGACTATTATACACCGAATGTAAGAGCAGGTGCTTAAATTATAGAAAACAACACAAGTAACATTTTATAGCATATATGCCTCTGCTGGGGGGACACAAAGTGTTAAATTGCTGGATTTATGAATGGAGTTTGGCGTGGTACTGCTTAAGATAGTACACAAACTTTTTGAGTGATTAATCCAGAAACTAAACTGTATTTTGGTGTGGGAGAATTGTGCAATATTAGCACACACACACACACACACACACACACACACACACACACACACACACACACACACACACACACACACACACACACACACACACACACACACACACACACACACCTACCTAAACAACAGTGTTCACGTTACAACACTGTGTTGTGGAGCCCTGCTGTTTGTTGACATGTTAACAGAGTGAGATACAGAGTATTCTAGTTTTACTGGTATGTTGCCCATCTTTTGAAATGACATCTTTTAGATATAAAAACGTAACTGGATAGATGAGATAAAGGCCGAATTGAAGAGTGTCTCCCGAAACTCCCAAAAGGGCATTACCATATTTTGCAGCTGATAAGAGGGAATATTAAAATTGCTAAGTATATATTATGGACTTTAGTGTAAGCGTAATTAGTTAATCTAATGATTTATCAGTTATAAATACATCCTTCTGTAGTTGTGTACCTCCTACCTGCCATTCACTTGTGTAAAGAGGCGGCACACCAAACTCCATTCATAAATCTAGTGATTTAATGCTTTTCTTATCAATACTTATACATAGTCTGTAAAATATGATGCAGTTGTTTTTCTAAAGTTAGCTTCTTCTTAAGAGGTAGCACTCCCAAAACTACTAGACACAACATTGTTGATTGAGAAACTATAGACCTAAGTAAACAACAGCTTGGGTCCTTGTTAACTTCCTACCAGCGGATGTAATTTCATTTAATGCTTCTTCTCTTATCAACACTTCTACTCTATAACCCTACTCTCTAATACTTTCCTTGTAGTCATTTATTCTAACAACCATTTTCACTGTTGGACAACATAATATATATATCGCAGAAAACTGGTAAGAAAAAGTTTTACGTAGCATTTTGGTAACGTGTCACCGATACTTTAATCGTTCACTAAATCCCTGCTTATATGAATGGAGTTTGGTGTAATGCTTCTCAGCAACGGCAAAAGCGACGCCACACCAAACTCCATTCAAAAATCTAGTGATTTAATGCTTCTTCTCTTATCATCACTTCTACTATATAATTTTTCTCTAATACTTTTCTTGTAGTCATTTATTACAACAACCATTTTCACTTTTGAATATATCACGGAAAACAGGTCAAAAAAGTTTTACATAGTATTTTGGTAACCGATACATTTAACCGTTCACTAAATCCCTACTAATATGAATGGAGTTTGGTGTGAAGTGTTTTTTTTTCTCACCGCACAGCTCGGATGAGGAAGTAGAGAACTCCAATCATGGTGATGGCGATCAACACGTACAGGGCCCTCTGGATCATCGAGCTGTCCACATTTAGGCCGCTAAGCATCTTACCGCCTCCGCCGCCTCCGCCGCCGCTGTGTGTGGAGTTCGCCCCGCCGGAGGAGTTCGTGACCGCGGGTCCGGGCGCCACGGTGCCCCCGCTGCCGGTGCCGGTGGTGAGCGTGAGCGCAGCCTTCGCCGCGGACACAAACACACAACATATCGGTACAAACACCGCCGAGAGAACTCTGTAAAAAGTCATTATAAGATCCAGAAACACTCCGCGCGAACCTAAGAGAAGACAACTAGGAAACTTATGGCGGCTCGAGAGGGACTTTCTGCTCTGTTTTTGTTTTTTAGCGGAACCGAGCGGGACTTTTCCGACTTTTCGGGGCTTTTCCCAGAGACACGTCGCAGTACCCGCTGAACTGTGCCTCTACTCGGGCTTTGTTGATGTTGAAGACAGACGGCTCAACAACTCAACTAGGAAGTTCACATCCACCTACTGATGACGTCACACGCATGGGGCGTGCGTGGGTGAAATTATCACTCGATTTGACTCGTAGGACAACCAATATACACAGTTAAATTCACAAATTCAGACATACATAGACAGAAAAACAAAGTGAATGGATGCCGAACTAAAGGGCGGCTCTTGTAGCTTTAGAAAAACATATTAATCACACTTTGTAAACTATCAATTCCTTCTGGTATTAAGAGACATACTTAAAGTGTGACTTTTATACACGGAGTTTGGTGCCTGTCCATGTTAAGGTGACTGACAGGGTGCAGGGCAATACTTTGTCACAGTTTATAGAGGAGCTAGAGAACTATTAGGGTATTAGTATTACTGTTTATTATTATGAAACACTTTATAATTTCATTAGTCATAAGGTTTAAACAGCGGGATTGATTACGGTACTTTCTGCCCGTTTTGTTTTCCTGCATATTTTTTGTTCAAAATGGGAAAATGTTTTAAATATTTTCGGTTTAAATGGATGCCGAACTGAAGGGAGACTGTTCTAGCTTTAGAAAAACATATAAATCACATTCTGCAACATATGAAAGCCTACTGATATAAGAGACATTTTTAAATTGTGATATTTATGAATGGAGCTTTGGGGCACATAGGGGAAGCGAGTGAGCGAGTACATATCTAAAAAACAGTAGTCCCAGCATCCACTGCGGTCATAATTTAATTTACAATAAAGTCAATGTTTTCTGAAATATATATATATATATATATATGAGTGGAAATAAAAAAACAGAAGTTGAACTTGTAATTCTGTCCACAGGGGGCGCTGAGCAGCCAGAGTTTGTGTTTTTAAAAACTATTATTCAGATATTTTATTAACTTTTTTCCAATATTCTAATAATATATATTTTTTTGTTGTTTTACTGAAATATTTTTGGATATTTTAATAATTATATTTGCAGATTTGTATTATATTTTGTATATATTGTGTATATTTTATTTTAATTTTTTTCTGACTAAATTATCCTTTTTTAATTTTACGATTTCTTTTTTTAGATATTTAACTGATATTTTTTGAGATCTTTGAAGAATGATATTTTATATATTTTACTGATGTATTTCCTCAATTAATGATATTTTAGGGGAGTTTGGCATTGATTAAGAAGAGATATGTGTAAATCTCAGGTCATTTTAAAGCTTTATGGAAAGGAAAAGCTGTAATTATGACTCATTGTAACACCTGAATGATTCAATCTGTTCATACATCTGACAGAGCTTCTGTCTGCCAGGCGCGTGCACCGTGTCAGAGTTGCGGGTTTGATTCCCGCAGGATCAAAGCCTCCAGATGTCACGCTAATGTACATTTATGTATTTAGGTTGTTTCTGTATTTAGGTTGCTGACAGAGGCTTCGGGACGTGACAGACAGCGCAGCCGGCCAATGGCAGTGCGGCTGGGCTCCCCTGCAGCGCTGTGATTGGTCGGCACGGTGACAGAAGGGCGGGGCTGTGAGATTACAGCATCTCTCCGTCTCTCGGTGCTGATACAGCGGACATCTGGAGCTGCCGTGCCCGGGAATCAAAGCTCCGAACGCCGCCGAGACAGCCCGAGTTCGCTCTCTGTTTCGCGGGGAAAACGCCCGAGCGTGCCCCGTTGTTGTTTTCGCGCCTTTCGGGCTGGATCGAACGTCTCGAGACTGCAACGGACGGACCGTTGCTGCCGGTAAAAACACCGAAACTACGGATAAATTACGGGAGAACGGTGATGGACTGAAGTGATCCGGTATCTGAGAGGGTTTTGGGCCCGATGGAAGCTGCGACACACCCGGACCTGGAGCGTCTGGGTCCCGGTTCCGGCTTCAGTCTGGACTAAAGACTCGGTTCGTCCCCGAGGGA
>JABUOV010000039.1:32500-45000 GCA_025617405.1 Perca schrenkii
CTCTCTTTCAGCCGACTTTGGCCTTTCCAAAATCATCGATGACCAAGTGACCATGAAGACAGTGTGTGGTACGCCGGGGTACTGCGGTGAGTTCATCTCTTCCACTCGCTGTGACTCGCTGTGACTCGCTGTGACACGCTGTGACTCGCTGTGACGACCTGTGACTCACTGTGACTCGCTGTGACGACCTGTGACTCACTGTGACTCGCTGTGACTCCCTGTGACTCGCTGTTACACGCTGTGACTCGCTGTGACGCCCTGTGACTCACTGTGACTCGCTGTGACTACCTGTTACACGCTGTTACACGCTGTTAAACGCTGTTACACGCTGTTACACGCTGTGACTGTCTGTGACACGCTGTGACTCGCTGTGACTACCTGTTACACGCTGTGACTCACTGTGACTCGCTGTTACATGCTGGGACTCCCTGTGACTCGCTGTGACTCACTGTGACTCGCTGTGACTCCCTTTGACTCCCTGTGACTCGCTGTGACTACCTGTTACACGCTGTGACTGTCTGTGACTCACTGTGACTCACTGTGACTCCCTGTGACTCACTGTGACTCCCTGTGACTCCCTGTGACTCGCTGTGACTCGCTATGACTCGCTGTTACACGCTGTGACTCGCTGTGACTACCTGTTACACGCTGTTACACGCTGTTACACGCTGTTACTCGCTGTGACTCACTGTGACTCGCTGTTACATGCTGGGACTCCCTGTGACTCGCTGTGACTCCCTGTGACTCACTGTGACTCGCTGTGACTAGCTGTTACGCGCTGTGACTCGCTGTGACTCGCTGTGACTCGCTGTGACTCGCTGTGACTCGTTGTGACTTGTTGTGACTTGTTGTGACTCCCTGTGACTCGCTGTGTTAGCATGTGGCGGCTAACGGTCTGCTCTGCCTGCAGCTCCAGAGATCCTGAGAGGGAACGCTTACGGCCCCAGAGGTGGACATGTGGTCGGTGGGAGTCATCCTCTATATCCTGTAAGATACACACAGAGACACACATACACACACACACACACACACACACACACACACACATACACACAGACACACACACACACACACACACACATACACACAGACACACACACACACACACACACACACACAGAGACACACACTCACACACACAGACACACACCCAGCCCTTTCTCTAAGTGTCCTCCCTGTCCCCCAGGCTGTGTGGGTTCAAGTCCCTTCTCTAAGTGTCCTCCCTGTCCCCCAGGCTGTGTGGGTTCAAGTCCTTCTCTAAGTGTCCTCCCTGTCCCCCAGGCTGTGTGGGTTCAAGTCCCTTCTCTAAGTGTCCTCCCTGTCCCCCAGGCTGTGTGGGTTCGAGCCCCTTCTCTAAGTGTCCTCCCTGTCCCCCAGGCTGTGTGGGTTCAAGCCCTTCTCTAAGTGTCCTCCCTGTCCCCCAGGCTGTGTGGGTTCGAGCCCTTCTTTGACCCTCGGGGGGACCAGTACATGTACAGCAGGATCCTGAACTGTGACTACGAGTTTGTGTCTCCGTGGTGGGACGATGTGTCTCTCAACGCCAAGGACCTGGTGAGTTCCTCCTCCAAAAAATAGTTGGAATATTGTCCTGTAGTATCCAAGTCCCGCCCACACACATTCGCGTGACCAATCATGAGTGGATCCCAGCTGTCAATCACATACAGTACAGGTCAAAAGTTTGGACACACCTTCTCATTCAATGTGTTTCCTTTTTATTTTCATGACTATTTACATTGTAGATTCTCACTGAAGGCATCAAAACTATGAATGAACACATATGGAATTATGTACTTAACAAAAAAGTGTGAAATAACTGAAAACATGTCTTATATTTTAGATTCTTCAAAGTAGCCACCCTTTGCTTTTTTATTAATAAGGGAAATAATTCCACTAATGAACCCTGACAAAGCACACCTGTGAAGGTAAAACCATTTCAGGTGACTACCTCATGAAGCTCATTGAGAGAACACCAAGGGTTTGCAGAGTTATCAAAGAAAGCAAAGGGTGGCTACTTTGAAGAATCTAAAATATAAGACATGTTTTCAGTTATTTCACGCTTTTTTGTTAAGTACATAATTCCATATGTGTTCATTCATAGTTTTGATGCCTTCAGTGAGAATCTACAATGTAAATAGTCATGAAAATAAAAAGGAAACGCATTGAATGAGAAGGTGTGTCCAAACTTTTGGCCTGTACTGTACCTGCCAACTTTTCACAAAACCTTGGAGTGAGATTTCGTCGTTGGTGACCAAAATTATGCCGCGCACGCAGCCGCACAAGTCGATGGCTCAGATACCAGAGAACTAGTTATTGAGACCATGAACTCATTACGAAAATGTGATGTTTACTGAGGTAATAAATCAAGTGAGAAGTGGGTCACTTTCTCATAGACTTCTACAGAAACAGACCTCTTCTCAGTCAGGTTTAAGGAGTCTCCCCCTGCTGGTAGTCAGATATAATGCAGGTTTAAGGAGTCTCCTCCTGCTGGTAGTCAGATATAATGCAGGTTTAAGGAGTCTCCCCCTGCTGGTAGTCAGATATAATGCAGGTTTAAGGAGTCTCCCCCTGCTGGTAGTCAGATATAATGCAGGTTTAAGGAGTCTCCCCCTGCTGGTAGTCAGATATAATGCAGGTTTAAGGAGTCTCCCCCTGCTGGTAGTCAGATATAATGCAGGTTTAAGGAGTCTCCCCCTGCTGGTAGTCAGATATAATGCAGGTTTAAGGAGTCTCCTCCTGCTGGTAGTCAGATATAATGCAGGTTTAAGGAGTCTCTCCCTGCTGGTAGTTAGATATAATGCAGGTTTAAGGAGTCTCCTCCTGCTGGTAGTCAGATATAATGCAGGTTTAAGGAGTCTCCTCCTGCTGGTAGTCAGATATAATACAGGTTTAAGGAGTCTCTCCCTGCTGGTAGTCAGATATAATGCAGGTTTAAGGAGTCTCTCCCTGCTGGTAGTCAGATATAATGCAGGTTTAAGGAGTCTCCTCCTGCTGGTAATCAGATATAATGCAGGTTTAAGGAGTCTTCCCCTGCTGGTAGTCAGATATAATGCAGGTTTAAGGAGTCTCCTCCTGCTGGTAGTCAGATATAATGCAGGTTTAAGGAGTCTCCCCCTGCTGGTAGTCAGATATAATGCAGGTTTAAGGAGTCTCCTCCTGCTGGTAGTCAGATATAATGCAGGTTTAAGGAGTCTCCCCCTGCTGGTAGTCAGATATAATGCAGGTTTAAGGAGTCTCCCCTGCTGGTAGTCAGATATAATGCAGGTTTAAGGAGTCTCCCCTGCTGGTAGTCAGATATAATGCAGGTTTAAGGAGTCCTCCTCCTGCTGGTAGTCAGATATAATGCAGGTTTAAGGAGTCTCCCCCTGCTGGTAGTCAGATATAATGCAGGTTTAAGGAGTCTCCCCCTGCTGGTAGTCAGATATAATGCAGGTTTAAGGAGTCTCCCTCCTGCTGGTAGTCAGATATAATGCAGGTTTAAGGAGTCTCTTCCTGCTGGTAGTCAGATATAATGCAGGTTTAAGGAGTCTCCTCCCTGCTGGTAGTCAGATATAATGCAGGTTTAAGGAGTCTCTCCCTGCTGGTAGTCAGATATAATGCAGGTTTAAGGAGTCTCCCCTGCTGGTAGTCAGATATAATGCAGGTTTAAGGAGTCTCTCCCTGCTGGTAGTCAGATATAATGCAGGTTTAAGGAGTCTCTCCCTGCTGGTAGTCAGATATAATGCAGGTTTAAGGAGTCTCCCCCTGCTGGTAGTCAGATATAATGCAGGTTTAAGGAGTCTCTCCCTGCTGGTAGTCAGATATAATGCAGGTTTAAGGAGTCTCCCCCTGCTGGTAGTCAGATATAATGCAGGTTTAAGGAGTCTCTCCCTGCTGGTAGTCAGATATAATACAGGTTTAAGGAGTCTCCCCTGCTGGTAGTCAGATATAATACAGGTTTAAGGAGTCTCCCCCTGCTGGTAGTCAGATATAATGCAGGTTTAAGGAGTCTCTCCCTGCTGGTAGTCAGATATAATGCAGGTTTAAGGAGTCTCCCTGCTGGTAGTCAGATATAATGCAGGTTTAAGGAGTCTCTCCCTGCTGGTAGTCAGATATAATGCAGGTTTAAGGAGTCTCCTCCTGCTGGTAGTCAGATATAATGCAGGTTTAAGGAGTCTCCCCTGCTGGTAGTCAGATATAATGCAGGTTTAAGGAGTCTCCCCCTGCTGGTAGTCAGATATAATACAGGTTTAAGGAGTCTCCCCTGCTGGTAGTTAGATATAATGCAGGTTTAAGGAGTCTCCCCCTGCTGGTAGTCAGATATAATGCAGGTTTAAGGAGTCTCCCCTGCTGGTAGTCAGATATAATGCAGGTTTAAGGAGTCTCTCCCTGCTGGTAGTCAGATATAATGCAGGTTTAAGGAGTCTCCTCCCTGCTGGTAGTCAGATATAATGCAGGTTTAAGGAGTCTCCCCTGCTGGTAGTCAGATATAATGCAGGTTTAAGGAGTCTCTCCCTGCTGGTAGTCAGATATAATGCAGGTTTAAGGAGTCTCTCCCTGCTGGTAGTCAGATATAATGCAGGTTTAAGGAGTCTCCCCCTGCTGGTAGTCAGATATAATACAGGTTTAAGGAGTCTCCCCCTGCTGGTAGTCAGATATAATGCAGGTTTAAGGAGTCTCCCCCTGCTGGTAGTCAGATATAATGCAGGTTTAAGGAGTCTCCTCCTGCTGGTAGTCAGATATAATGCAGGTTTAAGGAGTCTCTCCCTGCTGGTAGTCAGATATAATGCAGGTTTAAGGAGTCTCTCCCTGCTGGTAGTCAGATATAATGCAGGTTTAAGGAGTCTCCTCCTGCTGGTAGTCAGATATAATGCAGGTTTAAGGAGTCTCCTCCTGCTGGTAGTCAGATATAATGCAGGTTTAAGGAGTCTCTCCCTGCTGGTAGTCAGATATAATACAGGTTTAAGGAGTCTCTCCCTGCTGGTAGTCAGATATAATACAGGTTTAAGGAGTCTCATTCCTGCTGGTAGTCAGATATAATACAGGTTTAAGGAGTCTCTCCCTGCTGGTAGTCAGATATAATGCAGGTTTAAGGAGTCTCTCCCTGCTGGTAGTCAAATATAATGCAGGTTTAAGGAGTCTCTCCCTGCTGGTAGTCAGATATAATGCAGGTTTAAGGAGTCTCCCCCTGCTGGTAGTCAGATATAATACAGGTTTAAGGAGTCTCTCCCTGCTGGTAGTCAGATATAATGCAGGTTTAAGGAGTCTCACCCTGCTGGTAGTCAGATATAATGCAGGTTTAAGGAGTCTCCTCCTGCTGGTAGTCAGATATAATGCAGGTTTAAGGAGTCTCTCCCTGCTGGTAGTCAGATATAATGCAGGTTTAAGGAGTCTCCTCCTGCTGGTAGTCAGATATAATGCAGGTTTAAGGTGTCTCCCTCCTGCTGGTAGTCAGATATAATGCAGGTTTAAGGAGTCTCCTCCTGCTGGTAGTCAGATATAATACAGGTTTAAGGAGTCTCCTCCTGCTGGTAGTCAGATATAATGCAGGTTTAAGGAGTCTCCTCCTGCTGGTAGTCAGATATAATGCAGGTTTAAGGAGTCTCTCCCTGCTGGTAGTCAGATATAATGCAGGTTTAAGGAGTCTCCCTGCTGGTAGTCAGATATAATACAGGTTTAAGGAGTCTCCTCCTGCTGGTAGTCAGATATAATGCAGGTTTAAGGAGTCTCCCTCCTGCTGGTAGTCAGATATAATGCAGGTTTAAGGAGTCTCCTCCCTGCTGGTAGTCAGATATAATGCAGGTTTAAGGAGTCTCCTCCTGCTGGTAGTCAGATATAATGCAGGTTTAAGGAGTCTCTCCCTGCTGGTAGTCAGATATAATGCAGGTTTAAGGAGTCTCCTCCTGCTGGTAGTCAGATATAATGCAGGTTTAAGGAGTCTCCTCCTGCTGGTAGTCAGATATAATGCAGGTTTAAGGAGTCTCCCCCTGCTGGTAGTCAGATATAATACAGGTTTAAGGAGTCTCTCCCTGCTGGTAGTCAGATATAATGCAGGTTTAAGGAGTCTCCTCCTGCTGGTAGTCAGATATAATGCAGGTTTAAGGAGTCTCCCCCTGCTGGTAGTCAGATATAATGCAGGTTTAAGGAGTCTCCTCCTGCTGGTAGTCAGATATAATACAGGTTTAAGGAGTCTCTCCCTGCTGGTAGTCAGATATAATGCAGGTTTAAGGAGTCTCCTCCTGCTGGTAGTCAGATATAATGCAGGTTTAAGGAGTCTCCTCCTGCTGGTAGTCAGATATAATGCAGGTTTAAGGAGTCTCCTCCTGCTGGTAGTCAGATATAATGCAGGTTTAAGGAGTCTCCCCCTGCTGGTAGTCAGATATAATGCAGGTTTAAGGAGTCTCCCCTGCTGGTAGTCAGATATAATGCAGGTTTAAGGAGTCTCTCCCTGCTGGTAGTCAGATATAATGCAGGTTTAAGGAGTCTCTCCTGCTGGTAGTCAGATATAATGCAGGTTTAAGGAGTCTCCCCCTGCTGGTAGTCAGATATAATGCAGGTTTAAGGAGTCTCCTCCTGCTGGTAGTCAGATATAATACAGGTTTAAGGAGTCTCCTCCTGCTGGTAGTCAGATATAATGCAGGTTTAAGGAGTCTCCCCCTGCTGGTAGTCAGATATAATACAGGTTTAAGGAGTCTCTCCCTGCTGGTAGTCAGATATAATGCAGGTTTAAGGAGTCTCTCCCTGCTGGTAGTCAGATATAATGCAGGTTTAAGGAGTCTCTCCCTGCTGGTAGTCAGATATAATGCAGGTTTAAGGAGTCTCCCCTGCTGGTAGTCAGATATAATGCAGGTTTAAGGAGTCTCTCCCTGCTGGTAGTCAGATATAATACAGGTTTAAGGAGTCTCCCCCTGCTGGTAGTCAGATATAATGCAGGTTTAAGGAGTCTCTCCCTGCTGGTAGTCAGATATAATGCAGGTTTAAGGAGTCTCCTCCTGCTGGTAGTCAGATATAATGCAGGTTTAAGGAGTCTCTCCCTGCTGGTAGTCAGATATAATGCAGGTTTAAGGAGTCTCCCCCTGCTGGTAGTCAGATATAATGCAGGTTTAAGGAGTCTCCTCCTGCTGGTAGTCAGATATAATGCAGGTTTAAGGAGTCTCTCCCTGCTGGTAGTCAGATATAATGCAGGTTTAAGGAGTCTCCCCCTGCTGGTAGTCAGATATAATGCAGGTTTAAGGAGTCTCCCCCTGCTGGTAGTCAGATATAATGCAGGTTTAAGGCACTAGCACATTCGCAGCACTTTGCCGAACTGGATGCTTTGTCCATTAATATTATACAGTGTATGTTTCGAAGTGTATGTTTCCCGTGTGCAGGTCAGTAAGCTGATCGTCCTGGACCCCCACAAGCGGCTGAACGTGCGCGAGGCGCTGCAGCACCCGTGGGTGCTCGGCAAGGCCGCACGCTTCTCCCACATGGACACGGCCCAGAGGAAGCTGCAGGAGTTCAACGCTCGCCGCAAACTTAAGGTCAGCACATCTTTTCATCACTTCAGACACTCTTTTCTTCATGGTTTAGACCTTAAAGGTGCTCTAAGCCAGTCATTCCCAAACCGTGGTCCGCAGGCCACTAGTGGGCCGTGAGGGTACTGCAGGTGGTCCGTGGAAAAGCTAAATTAAAATATAAAATAATATTTTTTTTAACCTTTCATTTTAACCAGGAAATTCCCATAGAAAATTAAGAATATGAGGGTTCATATGTTTTGAAAAAACCTGGAAAAGTTATGGAATTTAAAATTAACAGGCCTGGAAAGGTTTTGGAAACATAAAAAGACCCGGAAAGTTTTGGAAAAGTCATGAATACAGAATAATAATACGTTATTAATAAATGTATTTTGATGTCGTCTTAACCTCAGCATTGTATTCGGGGAAGGATATGATGAATCCCTCTATGAACCACAGACATTATCGTTCATTTATAGTTAAACCTCTGAGGGGAAACTTTAACAATGGGTTGTATTCTTATTGTGTAATGTCGACTGACATTTTCAGGAACACATAGTCATGGAAATTTGCCTAAAAAGTCATGAAAAAAAAGTCATGGAAAAGTCATGGAAAAGTCATGAAATAAAGTCATGGAAAAGTCACGAAAAAGTCATGAAAAAGTCATGGAAAAATCATGGAAACATCATGGAAAAGTCATGAAAAAGTCATGGAAACGTCATGGAAAAATCATGAAAAAGTCATAAAAAAGTCATGGAAACGTCATGGAAAAATCATGAAAAAGTCATGAAAAAGTCAAGAAAAAGTCATGGAAAAGTCATGGAAAAGTCACGAAAAAGTAATGAAAAAGTAATGAAAAAGTCATGGAAAAGAAATGAAAAAGTCATGGAAAAGTAATGAAAAAGAAAGTAATGGAAAAGTCATGAAAAAGTCACGAAAAAGTGACGGAAAAGTCATGAAAAAGTCATGAAAAAGTCACGAAAAAGTCACGAAAAAGTCACGAAAAAGTCACGAAAAAGTCAGGAAAAAGTCATGAAAAAGTCATGGAAAAGTCATGGAAAAGTCACGAAAAAGTCACGAAAAAGTCACGAAAAAGTCACGAAAAAGTCATGGAAAAGTAATGAAAAAGTCACGAAAAAGTCATGAAAAAGTCATGAAAAAGTCATGGAAAAGTCATGGAAAAGTCAATAAAAAGTCATGGAAAAGTATTGGTTAAAATGCGTATGAACCCTGCCCTCCCCACCCGAAAACATCAAGCTTGAGCTTCCAGTCTCACACACAAACCTCTGCTATCACCTCTGCTGGGACCAAACGAACCGGAAACATCCTCAGCTTCTTTTATTTATATAACGTTAAAAACTAGAAACACCGCTGCTACGCTAACGTGCTAACAGATGCACAGTTTCAGGTTTCTGAGGAGCCAGGATTTTAGCGATTCCTCACCAGAGAGGCTGCACAGAGCAGAGCTGGGATCTGACAGGACATATAAAAGGCGCTGAGAAACCTTCCTGAATACTAACTCAAAGCTGCCTGTGAGGTTAGCATGTTTAGTTTAGTGTAGAGCTGCAGCTAGCAGATTATCACCTGTGTCTGATGAGTGTCTGATGTCAGCCCGTTCTCACGCTGAACTCCTAAAACACAGACGCTTTGGGCTGTGGCTGTCAGCGTCAGATACCACGGAAAAATCCCCCTTTACACTCCAAAAAGTCCTTGATTATGCGGCACGTTTTCTTAAAACATGCTATGAAATATGTGGGGGATATTCATGCAATCTTATGCGATGAAGTTGCATGAACTTGCAAAGATCAGTTCCCTCCAGAAAAACACGATGATACGATCGCATAATTCATAATACATAATCAGACAAAGTCTGCATATTCATGCAGGGGAGGGGGCTGCATTTCTTCAAATATGCCGCACTTTTGCCGCATGAATTGCAGATTTTAGCGCAAAATATGCGCGGCTTGCATGATTTCATAATCACCGCATTTTCGTTATAAAAAAGTCCCGTAATATATCTCAGCATAAAGTTGAAAAATGTTGCGTCTCTTAAGTTGGTTTCCAATAAGAAAGCTATCTTAATATCTGATGTTTGATTGCTCCTGCTGTCTATATTATTATTATTATTATTATTATTATTATTATTATTATTATATTAACGATTTTTGAAAGTCTGTCTCTTTTGTCTCTTTTTATTTCCTTTAAATATTTATTTCCTTACTTTTATTTTTACTTTAATATTATATTATTTGTATATATTTTTGTATCTTATTTGTTTACTTATTGCAATGACTGAATATCTGTAAACTATTTTTGGAAATTAAGTTTAAAAAAAAGCAGGTTGTTGGGGGGGGAATCACTTGTTTTTTTTCTCTTTTCATCAAACTCCAATTTTTGTAAGTTCCCGCAATTTCATCGCATAAAATTGCATAAATATCCGGCATGTTCCATCGCATCTTTTAAGAAAACGTGCCGAATAATCAAGTATTTTTGCCCCGCAAACAATCACAAAAACACTCAAAGCATTTTTCTGGAAGGAGTGAAAAATCTTGTGTGAAGTAAACGCAAAATTTTTTCAACTTCCTGCTGAGATATATTACGGGACTTTTTTTGCAACGAAAATGCGGGGATTATGACATCATGCAAAGCCGCGCATATTTTGCGCGGAAATCGGCAATTTATGCGGCGAAAAGTGCAGCAAATTTGATATAAATATGCCGCACTTTCGGCTTATTACGCGTTGAATTATGCGATCACATAATCGCGTTTTTCTGGAGGAACTGGCTATCAGCGTGCTAGCTCTTAATGCTACGTCATGCTACGTATGAAATGCCAAAAATTTGCGTAGGGGGTGGGGGGGTGGGTCAAACAACACAGGACTATCACCCAGGAGACCGAGCATCAGGTCCCATAAACGTACCTTTTTATAAGCCCACCCACGAGCTTTTCCTTAACCTAACTGTGTGAAAAGGTTACGCCAGTAGTCCCGGCCAAAGGCGTCTAGATCTGGAGCTAAAGGAGACTTTTGGTGTCCATGACAACGCCAAAACCACCTGACCAGGCGTCTGTATTTTAGGAGATGGGAGGGAGAATGTGTGTGCGTGTAGCTACAGTCTCCTGAGGCATTATACAGGCACATAACAGAGCCTCTCTGGGCGGAGGGATACGCTGCTGTCTGGCAAGAACTAGTTCCAGCTCGTAAATATGTGACTGGCAACAAGCTCGTTACTGCTTCTTCTTCTTCTTCTTCTTCTTCTTCTTCTTCTTCTTCTTCTTTGGGACAGGATGGGACTTTTCCTCGGACGGAGAGGACTGATTGTATTTTAATAAACTTTATTAAACACATCTGCATGGACAATGACAGAGAGAGAGAGAGAAGGTTTTTCTTTGGTACCTATCATCATCATTTGTCTCTAACTAATGTACAGATTTGGAGGCATTAATTCTGTTATCAGTAACGTAGGACAGACGTGTGTGTGCTCGGTTTGGGCTCAGAGCCCCGAATGTTTACAACATCTGGCTGTTTATACCTTCTTCTTCTTCTTCTTCTTCTTCTACTACAGGAAGTAGATAGCATGGCCTGTGTTTATTGGACGCCATCTATACTCTCTTATAACACATGACTGCTTATCTTAGCTTGTATGTTGGACCACAGACTGGACTGGAAACTCTGGTTGTTCTCTGTGTTTTTACCTTTTAGTTTATTTATTTTAAGAAGGATGACTTATGAAGTGACTACACATGTATCTGTGCATGTCTTATTAACCTTGTGTTGATCATATCAGATGATATAGAGCAGAGGGGAGACTCTGCGTACGATGTATCTGACAGCATGCTGTTTGAATGCTGCTCCACACTGCCATGGTTATATATAAATATATATGATGGAGACACACTAAGTCTGTGAGTGTGTGTGTCTGTGTGTGTCTGTGTGTGTGAGAGAGAGTGTATTTGTTTTTTATTTTTCAGCAGAAACATGTAGTCATCAACACAAGAGGATAACTTAGATATTTTTAATCCTTGATCCATTTCCACATAAACTGGTGTCTGACAACATTATTACAGAGATAGACCTTTTAGTTAAAGAGTAAGATCCTTTTAGTTTAACATGAAACAGCCCCGAAATCACCATCACCAAACTCCACCAGACTCCATGTAAATAATAAGGACTTTTAGCGTGTATAGAGCCAGCATATCTCCACCAGACTCCATGTAAATAATCAGGACTTTTAGCGTGTATAGAGCCAGCATATCTCCACCAGACTCCATGTAAATAATCAGGACTTTTAGCGTGTATAGAGCCAGCATATCTCCACCAGACTCCATGTAAATAATCAGGACTTTTAGCGTGTATAGAGCCAGCATATCTCCACCAGACTCCATGTAAATAATCAGGACTTTTAGTGTGTATAGAGCCAGCATATTTCCACCAGACACCATGTAAATAATCAGGACTTTTAGCGTGTATAGAGCCAGCATATCTCCACCAGACTCCATGTAAATAACCAGGACTTTTAGTGTGTATAGAGCCAGCATATCTCCACATGTAAATGGGTGAATTAAGAGTTTATTTCAACCAAACCAGAGTGGTGATTGTTGGAACAGTGAAAAGATGAACCAAGACGGCTTTTGGTAGTTTTATTTAGTTTCTGTCCACTTTGAATGAAATGTGATTTATGATGATAAAATTCCTGATTATTTACATGGAGTCTGGTGGAGATATGCTGGCTCTATAAACGCTAAAAGTCCTGATTATTTACATGGAGTCTGGTGGAGTTTGGTGATGGTGATTCTATATTAGATAACTCAAACAAAGACTTGGAGAATCCATTATTGACATGTATGTTATAACACACACGTGTCCACAACTGTGTGTTTGTGTCCCGTCTGGGAATCAAACCTGCGTCCTCTGTCAAAAAAATAACAAGGATGGTTCTATAAAACGCCCTTCAAAAGTTACATTAAGAATCAGGTAACTACTTTCATTGACTTTTGGGTTACATTATCCATAAATGATGACATAATGCT
>JABUOV010000039.1:47500-50000 GCA_025617405.1 Perca schrenkii
AATGAGAACAGGGACAGAATAATAAGAACAGGGACAGAATAATGAGAACAGGGACAGAATAATAAGAACAGGGACAGAATAATGAGAACAGGGACAGAATAATAAGAACAGGGACAGAATAATAAGAACAGGGACAGAATAATAAGAACAGGGACAGAATAATGAGAACAGGGACAGAATAATGAGAACAGGGACAGAATAATGAGAACAGGGACAGAATAATGAGAACAGGGACAGAATAATGAGAACAGGGACAGAATAATAAGAACAGGGACAGAATAATGAGAACAGGGACAGAATAATAAGAACAGGGACAGAATAATAAGAACAGGGACAGAATAATGAGAACAGGGACAGAATAATAAGAACAGGGACAGAATAATGAGAACAGGGACAGAATAATGAGAACAGGGACAGAATAATGAGAACAGGGACAGAATAATGAGAACAGGGACAGAATAATGAGAACAGGGACAGAATAATGAGAACAGGGACAGAATAATGAGAACAGGGACAGAATAATGAGAACAGGGACAGAATAATAAGAACAGGGACAGAATAATAGAACAGGGACAGAATAATGAGAACAGGGACAGAATAATGAGAACAGGGACAGAATAATGAGAACAGGGACAGAATAATAAGAACAGGGACAGAATAATAAGAACAGGGACAGAATAATAGAACAGGGACAGAATAATGAGAACAGGGACAGAATAATAAGAACAGGGACAGAATAATGAGAACAGGGACAGAATAATGAGAACAGGGACAGAATAATAAGAACAGGGACAGAATAATAAGAACAGGGACAGAATAATGAGAACAGGGACAGAATAATAAGAACAGGGACAGAATAATGAGAACAGGGACAGAATAATGAGAACAGGGACAGAATAATGAGAACAGGGACAGAATAATAAGAACAGGGACAGAATAATGAGAACAGGGACAGAATAATGAGAACAGGGACAGAATAATGAGAACAGGGACAGAATAATAAGAACAGGGACAGAATAATAAGAACAGGAGTTATAATATGCAACCAGATAAAGCATGTTAGCATTTAAGCATATTTTACCAATTTTTTTGTCACTTTTATTCATTTTTTTCCAATTTTTTTGTCACTTATGGCGTTTTTTTCATTAATTAATTAATTAATTAATTTAATAATGTTTTTTGTCAAATTTTTATCAAGTTTTTTGTCACTTTTTCGTATAAGTTTTTGTCACCTTGGCGATTTTTTTGATCTGTATTTTTTTGGTCAGGAGTTATAATAGGACAGACCTGGACAAAATAATAAGAACAGCAGTTATAATAGGACAGATGTGGACAAAATAATAAGAACAGCAGTTATAATATGCAACCAGATGAAGCATGTTAGCATGTGCATTTTAGCATATTTTATCATGTTAGCATATATTAGCATGTTAGCATATTTTACCATATGTTATATACTTTCCTATTTTTTTGTCCCTTTTTCCATTTTTTGTCACTTTTTTTCCAATTTTTTGGTCACTTTTTTATGTCTTTTTAATTATATTTTTTATACATTTTTTGTCACTTTTTTCCCCATTGTTTTTGTCGCTTTTTGCATTTTTTCATTCATTAATTAATTAACTTAATTATGTTTTTGGTCAAGTTTTTTTTCCAATATTTTTGTCACTTTTTCTTATAAATTTTTGGTCACTTTTTTCAGCGTTTAAAAAAACAAACAATAGGTCATAGTTCTGTTCTAGAAAGTTTTCGTAAACAAGTTAAATCAGTCCCGAGGCGACAGCAGCGTTAGAGAGACCCAACAACAGATCTCCTTTGATCTCCTTTGATCTCTTTTGATCTCCTTTGATCTATTTTGATCTCCTTTGATCTCCTTTGATCTCTTTTGATCTCTTTTGATCTCCTGTCTGTGTCTCTGTTGGACTAGTTTGGTTCTGACCGTGGAGCAGCTGTTCCTCGCCACCGTGGACCTGCAGCAGCGTTCCCTCGCTGAACGCCACCGAGAAGGAGAGGTCCTCTCTACCGGGCCGGCAGCACACCACACACCATCTACAGACACACACAGACCACCGGTAACACACCACACACCATCTACAGACACACACAGACCACCGGTAACACACCACACACCATCTACAGACACACACAGACCACCGGTAACACACCACACACCATCTACAGACACACACAGACCAGCGGCAGCACACCACACACCATCTACAGACACACACAGACCACCGGTAACACACCACACACCATCTACAGACACACACAGACCACCGGTAACACACCACACACCATCTACAGACACACACAGACCACCGGCAACACACCACACACCATCTACAGACACACAGACCACCGGTAACACACCACACACCATCTACAGACACACACAGACCACCGGTAACACACCACACACCATCTACAGACACACACAGACCACCGGTAACACACCACACACCATCTACAGACACACACAGACCACCGGCAGCACACCACA
>JABUOV010000039.1:60000-62500 GCA_025617405.1 Perca schrenkii
TTAAGATTTTTCATACAATTTGTTTCATATTTCTGCATATGTGAGTCATTATCAGTTAGAAAATATAATCAGACCTCACAATGTTCTACATATTTTGTCACTTTTAAAGCCAACAATTCAGTTTAGCGTCAACTTTTAACTTTTTAATGAAATTCATACTAATTAAAACAATATCCACTTTTTCAACTACTTTCAGTACTTCAACTTCTTCTTACGGATTTAAGCTATTCACCCAGTTTAGCTTTAGCAATTCAGCTATTCAGCATTCCCACGCATTTTCTGCAGGAAATGCATTTTCTAGTACTGTATCTCTCAGTCTCTCTTAGTGGTCCCCTAATACTGTATCTGAAGTCTCTTTTATATAGACCTTAGTGGTCCTCTAATACTGTATCTGAAGTCTCTTTTATATAGACCTTAGTGGTCCCCTAATACTGTATCTGAAGTCTCTTTTATATAGACCTTAGTGGTCCCCTAATACTGTATCTGAAGTCTCTTTTATATAGACCTTAGTGGTCCTCTAATACTGTATCTGAAGTCTCTTTTATATAGACCTTAGTGGTCCCCTAATACTGTATCTGAAGTCTCTTTTATATAGACCTTAGTGGTCCCCTAATACTGTATCTGAAGTCTCTTTTTATATAGACCTTAGTGGTCCCCTAATACTGTATCTGAAGTCTCTTTTATATAGACCTTAGTGGTCCCCCTAATACTGTATCTGAAGTCTCTTTTATATAGACCTTAGTGGTCCTCTAATACTGTATCTGAAGTCTCTTTTATATAGACCTTAGTGGTCCCCTAATACTGTATCTGAAGTCTCTTTTATATAGACCTTAGTGGTCCCTCTAATACTGTATCTGAAGTCTCTTTTATATAGACCTTAGTGGTCCCCTAATACTGTATCTGAAGTCTCTTTTATATAGACCTTAGTGGTCCCCTAATACTGTATCTGAAGTCTCTTTTATATAGACCTTAGTGGTCCCCCTAATACTGTATCTGAAGTCTCTTTTATATAGACCTTAGTGGTCCCCTAATACTGTATCTGAAGTCTCTTTTATATAGACCTTAGTGGTCCCCTAATACTGTATCTGAAGTCTCTTTTATATAGACCTTAGTGGTCCCCTAATACTGTATCTGAAGTCTCTTTTATATAGACCTTAGTGGTCCCCTAATACTGTATCTGAAGTCTCTTTTATATAGACCTTAGTGGTCCCCTAATACTGTATCTGAAGTCTCTTTTATATAGACCTTAGTGGTCCCCTAATACTGTATCTGAAGTCTCTTTTATATAGACCTTAGTGGTCCCCCTAATACTGTATCTGAAGTCTCTTTTATATAGACCTTAGTGGTCCCCTAATACTGTATCTGAAGTCTCTTTTATATAGACCTTAGTGGTCCCCTAATACTGTATCTGAAGTCTCTTTTATATAGACCTTAGTGGTCCCCTAATACTGTATCTGAAGTCTCTTTTATATAGACCTTAGTGGTCCCCTAATACTGTATCTGAAGTCTCTTTTATATAGACCTTAGTGGTCCCCTAATACTGTATCTGAAGTCTCTTTTATATAGACCTTAGTGGTCCCCTAATACTGTATCTGAAGTCTCTTTTATATAGACCTTAGTGGTCCCCTAATACTGTATCTGAAGTCTCTTTTATATAGACCTTAGTGGTCCCCTAATACTGTATCTGAAGTCTCTTTTATATAGACCTTAGTGGTCCCCTAATACTGTATCTGAAGTCTCTTTTATATAGACCTTAGTGGTCCCCTAATACTGTATCTGAAGTCTCTTTTATATAGACCTTAGTGGTCCCCTAATACTGTATCTGAAGTCTCTTTTATATAGACCTTAGTGGTCCCCTAATACTGTATCTGAAGTCTCTTTTATATAGACCTTAGTGGTCCCCCTAATACTGTATCTGAAGTCTCTTTTATATAGACCTTAGTGGTCCCCCTAATACTGTATCTGAAGTCTCTTTTATATAGACCTTAGTGGTCCCCTAATACTGTATCTGAAGTCTCTTTTATATAGACCTTAGTGGTCCCCTAATACTGTATCTGAAGTCTCTTTTATATAGACCTTAGTGGTCCCCTAATACTGTATCTGAAGTCTCTTTTATATAGACCTTAGTGGTCCCCCTAATACTGTATCTGAAGTCTCTTTTATATAGACCTTAGTGGTCCCCTAATACTGTATCTGAAGTCTCTTTTATATAGACCTTAGTGGTCCCCTAATACTGTATCTGAAGTCTCTTTTATATAGACCTTAGTGGTCCCCCTAATACTGTATCTGAAGTCTCTTTTATATAGACCTTAGTGGTCCCCCTAATACTGTATCTGAAGTCTCTTTTATATAGACCTTAGTGGTCCCCTAATACTGTATCTGAAGTCTCTTTTATATAGACCTTAGTGGTCCCCTAATACTGTATCTGAAGTCTCTTTTATATAGACCTTAGTGGTCCCCTAATACTGTATCTGAAGTCTCTTTTATATAGACCTTAGTG
>JABUOV010000039.1:67500-82500 GCA_025617405.1 Perca schrenkii
GAAATAAAACGTCCTAAACGTGAGGCCCATTGCTCCGACTGCGTGCTGAGAAACACCCAGGCTACGGTATCTACGGTAGATTTAGAATCCTTGTTTATAGCATTATGTCAAAAAAAAAACATTGTAAAAATAAATTTTATATATGGAGTATATAAATAATAAAACAAATTGCATTCAATATTAATATTATATTCATATATACAGTCTATGGCTTGGATGTTATTCAACGTAACACTAAAATAATTAGAAAAAGAACCTCAACAGCAAACAAGTATGGAGTCCCCCCATCCTGGAGTTTTTAAAAGTTAAAAAGAAAGACCAGAAACACATCACGGTAACTTCAAGCTTTTATTGTGAATAGTCACAGAATTAGAAATAAAACATGACACAAGTCAACGGCATTTCTCCAATTTCATGATCACAGCTTCCATCTTTAAAGAAGTTTACAATGTTCACGAGGAATCTGTTAAATCATTCTGGATTATTTTATACAAAGTTCATTCATTAGTTCATAACAATAACCTGAAATATTTCTGTAAGTGTGATCCTGTACAGACTCAACTGATCAGCAGTGAGAAACAGGAGGAGACTCTCCGTCCTACAGAGGACACAGAGACACCGAGGCACCAGGATAATCGAACAAGAACCCAAAAACACCAGAACCGAACCAGAACCCAAACCCAGGATAGAGAGTCTGAGTGAATGTGGTGTTGAAGGTGTGGAGGTGGATCAGTGAGTCAGAGGAGACTGAGTAGAAGGACAGAGAGCCAGCAGGACAGTCCACATACACTGCTACTCTACCAGAGACAGAGGAGGAGGAGATGTCTGCTACTCTACCAGAGACAGAGGAGGAGGAGATGTCTGCTACTCTATCAGAGACAGAGGAGGAGGAGATGTCTGCTACTCTACCAGAGACAGAGGAGGAGGAGATGTCTGCTACTCTACCAGAGACAGAGGAGGAGGAGATGTCTGCTACTCTATCAGAGACAGAGGAGGAGGAGATGTCTGCTACTCTACCAGAGACAGAGGAGGAGGAGATGTCTGCTACTCTACCAGAGACAGAGGAGGAGGAGATGTCTGCTACTCTACCAGAGACAGAGGAGGAGGAGATGTCTGCTACTCTATCAGAGACAGAGGAGGAGGAGATGTCTGCTACTCTACCAGAGACAGAGGAGGAGGAGATGTCTGCTACTCTACCAGAGACAGAGGAGGAGGAGATGTCTGCTACTCTACCAGAGACAGAGGAGGAGGAGATGTCTGCTACTCTACCAGAGACAGAGGAGGAGGAGATGTCTGCTACTCTACCAGAGACAGAGGAGGAGGAGATGTCTGCTACTCTACCAGAGACAGAGGAGGAGGAGATGTCTGCTACTCTACCAGAGACAGAGGAGGAGGAGATGTCTGCTACTCTACCAGAGACAGAGGAGGAGGAGATGTCTGCTACTCTACCAGAGACAGAGGAGGAGGAGATGTCTGCTACTCTACCAGAGACAGAGGAGGAGGAGATGTCTGCTACTCTACCAGAGACAGAGGAGGAGGAGATGTCTGCTACTCTACCAGAGACAGAGGAGGAGGAGATGTCTGCTACTCTACCAGAGACAGAGGAGGAGGAGATGTCTGCTACTCTACCAGAGACAGAGGAGGAGGAGATGTCTGCTACTCTACCAGAGACAGAGGAGGAGGAGATGTCTGCTACTCTACCAGAGACAGAGGAGGAGGAGATGTCTGCTACTCTACCAGAGACAGAGGAGGAGGAGATGTCTGCTACTCTACCAGAGACAGAGGAGGAGGAGATGTCTGCTACTCTATCAGAGACAGAGGAGGAGGAGATGTCTGCTCCTCTACCAGAGACAGAGGAGGAGGAGATGTCTGCTACTCTACCAGAGACAGAGGAGGAGGAGATGTCTGCTACTCTACCAGAGACAGAGGAGGAGGAGATGTCTGCTACTCTACCAGAGACAGAGGAGGAGGAGATGTCTGTTACTCTACCAGAGACAGAGGAGGAGGAGATGGGTGTTACTCTACCAGAGACAGAGGAGGAGGAGATGTCTGCTACTCTACCAGAGACAGAGGAGGAGGAGATGGGTGTTACTCTACCAGAGACAGAGGAGGAGGAGATGGGTGTTCTGATGTTATTGTGCCAGACAGAGTAACCACGATCAGAGCAGTCCAGACTCCAGGACTGATCATTATGTCCAAACAAACAGTCATCTCTGTCTCCTCTCCTCCTGATTCCTCTGTAACTCACTGATATATCAACATATCCTCTTGTCTCAACCTCCCAGTAACAGCGACCAGTCAGACCATCTCTACACAGCAGCTGAGGACACCAGGAGTCAAACCTCTCTGGATGATCAGGATATGGCTGATCCTTCTTCACACGTGTCACCTTCCTGTTGTTGTCAGACAGTTTGAGGTTTCTGTTCACTGTGTTTGTGTCCAGTGTGAGTTCACAGGAATCTGACAGAGAGAAGGAGACACAACACAGCTGCAGTTATTAACCAATCAGCACTTTGATGATGACATCAGAGGGTTGAATGAGTGATGTCACAGTTTGATAAATGTAGGAAAGCTTTCGTGTACACCTCTTTTGTCGGGAAGGTGCGTAGGATATGATCAAAAGTAGCAGAACGAAATTTATGAGAAGATCCTGCACACTGACCATTACAAAAGCAATCATGTATTTAGAAGAAAAATACGTTTCGGTCTCAGACCTTCATCGGGTAAATTTAGGTTTGATAAATGAAATTAAAAATACACTTACACCTCCATGGACCTGGTGTCAAATATCTGACTCCAGCAGGCTCCACCCTGAAAGGAGGAGGGGCATTACATCACTCACACACACACACACACACACACACACACACACACAGCTTCATTCTGATCAAATGTAGGGTCGAATTTACTCATTTTATATTCATATAAGAGGGAGAGAGGGAGAGAGAGAGAGAGAGAGAGAGGGAGAGAGACAGAGAGACAGAAATGACAAATAAATAGTTTTTTTGATTATTTTTCAAAAAATCTAACATTAAGAAGAGGAAAACAACAGCTAACTCTGCTAACACAACAGCTAACTCTGCTAACACAACAGCTAACTCTACTAACACAACAGCTAACTCTGCTAACACGACAGCTAACTCTGCTAACACAACCGCTAACTCTGCTAACAACAGCTAACTCTGCTAACACGACAGCTAACTCTGCTAACATGACAGCTAACTCTGGTAACATGACAGCTAACTCTGCTAACAACAGCTAAGGACAGAGAAGAGAAGCAAAAAGGCTATGCTATGCTACGTTAAGGACCAAAAGGCTCCAAACAAAAGGAAAAACCCACCAAAGGCTAGCACTGTCTCCTTCCCACTCAAGAGAAGCTGTAGTAGAGTAGAAAGGTAAGCTTATTCATATCCATAAAAGATTAATTTGTAATTTCTACTTCAAGAAACCAAGGCTAGCCTGTGCTAACTTAACATAGCGTGCTAAGTAGCAGCAGAGGGAGCAGCAGAGCAGCAGTTAGGAAATGAAAATGTTGGGATCTCCCGGGGGAGAGCCCTGCCTCCTTGTGATTGGCTACCCAAAAGAAATTAAAAGTACACAGGCCAAGAATGTTTATAAACAAACAACTCAAAGAAAACAATCTTTGTTGTCCCTCGGATGACGTATTGACGGCCTTATATGGGTCTAATGTGTGATGGAGCTAGCGGTGATCAGCAGCCGAAAATTCATAAATTATGGACATAAAGTGGCTCAATCTTGTAAGTAAGAGTTTGGATTTATTGCTCAAAGACCCCAGACCCCATCTCCTTTTTGTTCATCAGTGTTTGTACCTGAGGGTGTCCAGTCTCCAGAGAGGATCCTTCAGTCCCGCTGACAGTAGCTTCACTCGAGAGTCTCCTGGATGATTGTAGCTCAGGTCCAGCTCTCTCAAATGGGAGGGGTTGGAGCTCAGAGCTGAGACCAGAGAAGAACAGCCTTCCTCTGAGATCAGACAACCCGACAGACTGCAAACACACAGAAAAACACACAGGAACCCTCTATCAACTTGTGGAGTTTGTTGTCAGGTACATTTTGGACCAGAGTTATAATAAATCTTCATAATCATCTGCAGTATTTAATTATTCAACAACAAAAGTAAATTGTGAAACATCCTCATGTAAAGTAATTCTGAGTCTAATAACTACTGCCCAAGTTTATCATATCAACAGACACAAAGCTACATGTTAGCTGTTTATCAGCTAAAGTTAATTGAATTTAAATGGTCATCAGTTGAATGGGTTAATGAATCCTGACCTGAGAATCTCCAGTGTGCATTGGGGCCTCTTCAGTCCATCAGAGATCAGCTTCACTCCTGAATCCTGCAGGTTGTTGTTACTGAGGTCCAGCTCTCTCAGACTGGAAGACTGGGAGCTGAGAACTGAGGACAGAGCTTCACAACTTCTCTCTGAGAGGTTACAGCCACTCAGTCTGGAGAGACAAAAGTAAGGAAAGGTTCTCTCCTGTTGAAATATATCAGAGTATGTATTGATGAATAAATCCCACTTACAGAGCTTTCTTGGAGGCTTTGACCACTGGCATCAGCCTCAGGAGAGCCTCCTCTCCTATTTCTTCAGGTCAAACACGTCCAGATCTTTCTCTGATGACAGTAAGATGAAGACCAGAGCTGACCAGTCAGCCGGAGACAGTTTATCTGTGGAAAGACGTCCTGATCTCAGGGCCTTTTGGATTTCCTCCACTAGAGAATGATCGTTCAGTTCATTCAGACAGTGGAACAGATTGATGCTTCTCTCAGCAGACAGATTCTTATTGATCTTCTTCTTCATGTACTTGACTATTTTCTGATTGGTCTCTGAGCTACTTCCTGTCTGTGTTATCAGACCTCGTAGGAGATTCTGATTGGTCTGCAGTGAAAGACCCAGGAGGAACAAGTCCAGGTATCCATTTAGACTCCGCAAGGCCTTGTCCACAGCACTCTGGTAGAAACGTGTTGATTTGTCTCTGAACACGTCAGACCACCACAATGTTCTTCGTTCCTCTGACAGCAGGTTGACTCCAGAGTTGGTGAATGTCAGATGGACATGAAGAGCAGCAAGAAACTCCTTAACGCTCAGATGTATGAAGCTGAACATCTTGTCCTGGTACAGTCCTCTCTCTTCTTTAAAGATCTGTGTGAACACTCCTGAGTACACTGAGGCTGCTGTGATATTGATGCGACACTCTGTCAGGTCTGATTCATAAAAGATCAGGTTGCCTTTCTGCAGCTGCTCAAAAGCCAGTTTTCCCAGAGACTTGATCATCTTCCTGGTCTCTGGACTCCAGGGTGAATCTGCCTCAGCTCCTCCAGCATACTTGATGTTCTTCACTTTGGAATGAACCACCAGGAAGTGGATGTACATCTCGGTCAGGGTCTTGGGAAGCTCTCCTCTCTCACTGGTCTTCAACACGTCCTCCAGAACTGTAGCAGTGATCCAGCAGAAGATTGGGATGTGGCACATTATGTGGAGGCTTCGTGATATCTTGATGTGGGAGATGATTCTGCTGGCCTGCTCCTCATCTCTGAATCTCTTCCTGAAGTACTCCTCCTTCTGTGGGTCAGTGAACCCTCTGACCTCTGTCACTATGTCAACACACTCAGTAGGGATCTGATTGGTTGCTGCAGCTCGTGTGGTTATCCAGAGGCAAGCAGAGGGAAGCAGTTTCCCCCTGATGAGGTTTGTCAGCAGCACACCCACTGAAGTGGACTCAGTAACATCAGTCAGGCTCTCAGTGTTGTGGAAGTCCAGAGGAAGTCGACACTCATCCAGACCATCAAAGATGAACACAACCAGGAACTCTTCAAACCTGCAGATTCCTGCTTCTTTGGTTTCACTAAAGAAGTGATGAACAAGTTCCACCAAGCTGTACTTGTTCTCTTTCAGCATATTCAGCTCTTTGAAGGTGAATGGAAATGTGAATTGGATTTCCTGGTTGGCTTTGTCTTCAGCCCAGTCCAGAGTGAACTTCTGTGTTAAGACTGTTTTCCCGATGCCAGCCACTCCCTTTGTCATCACCGTTCTGATTGGTTTATCTCTTCCAGGTGGGGTTTTAAAGATGTCTTCTTGTCTGATTGGTGTTTCTGGTCTGTCTGGTTTCCAGCATGTTGTTTCAATCTTTCTGACCTCATGTTCAGCATTGACCTTTGCAGTCCCTCCCTTTGTGATGTAGATCTCTGTAAACATCTGATTCAGAAGGGTTGACTTTTCTTCTTTAGCGATCCCCTCAGACACAAGCTGGAACGTCTTATGTAAGTTGTATTTGACTTTTTGCTGGCACGCAGCAAGAATCTCTGAATGAATAAAATAATGAAATCAATGAGGGTTTGTTCTGGTGAATGTGAGTTTTCACATTTCTGTATTCATGAAATCGATTCAGCTCATTTGACGACGAGGTCCTGAATATGTTAACTATAGTAAAATGACTTAGTATTCCTCAAAAACCACAGATATGTTTGGTGTCTCAGTCATACATCTATGAACTCTTCATTGTCCAAATAAACCAGAAGGTATATGACTTAATTACAGAGGAATTAATAGCACCCAAGCATTATCTTACAGTGATATCAGTGTGTGCAAATTTTAACCAGCAGAGTAAACAAAAACTGACTTTGTTTCATAATTTTTTGTTCTTGGAGACACTTTAAATTTTGTTTCTCTTGTGGATGTTTGGTAGCTTTTTCTGTTGTTGTCAACACAACATATGTATCTTTGTAGATAAGAGGGAGACATTGGTAACAAAGCTAATGTTTGTTGAAGACTGTGATAAAGAAGTTTGGTTGTTGTTACATCAATTTTCTTTAATTCATAATGATTATGACTTACCTGCAGGTTCATAGATGATGTTTGATAAAGTCTTTACTAGCTGATTTTGATTGATTTTCACTAAAACTATTCTGGTCACATTAATAGTGTTTATACTGTAGGTCTGGAACATCTGGTCCACTGTCTTCAGCCTGTTTACATTCTCCAGTTTACTCTTTGGGATTGGTGGGAAGTCTTAAAGTGTCCCTTTCTGCTGCAGGAACCACTTAAATTTTTCAAAGTCGTCGGTTCCCAAATCTTCTAAAATTCCCAAGACAACTTCTTGAGGCGTCATCATCTTTTGTTCCTGCAAAGATCCAAAAGATACCAAAAGAAAACTGTCACTTAACATAATTACTTTGGGAGTTTAAAAATACTTGAATTAACAGACCAGTTTCGTAGATTATGTTATGATGATTTGTGCACAAACATAATAATTCAAGATTTATTCATGGATGATTATATAATTTTAATTAATAAACCAAAAGTAAAGATTCTGCATTAGTTCTACTAGAGTTCAGTGTTTCATCTGATACAGTGGATCACTTAAGAGGCTCAGGCAGTGGATGGAAATGTTTGGATCAGCTCTGGAGTGGTTTTCTTATTACCTTTCAGACAGGAGTTTTTCAGTTATTGTTCATTAATACGCTCCGTCATCTAAATCTATGTCTCAAGGTTCTGTCCTGAGTCCGATGCTGTTTGCTTCATACATTCAGCTCTGGTTTCTCTTGGTCAAATAATAAGTAATTTAAAAGATATCTCCACAGAATCAGAATTTGCTTTAGTGTCATTGTAAGGAGATAGAAGAAAATAGCGTGCTACTCTATGGTAGCCTGACGTGGTCATACTTAGATTCTAGTCAGAATGTGAGTCTGAAAACGCTCCATTGGGCTGTGATTATGGGGCGTGTTCCAACAGAACCAGGAAAGAAAATTCTTCTGCATTTATTGGATAGACCTACAACCAATCAGAGCAACAGAACTCAACACTGTGTATCGTCTCCATAGCAACCACTTGGCACAATTCATTCGTTCTAACTTCCGACTTTTAGACTTGTTTGAAGCTGGATATATCATTTGTTGCGTGTAAATATAAATGTGGATAACGTTAGTGATAGTGACATGCTCGCTACAGTCGCATTTCTAGAGATGAAACGGTGAAAACACGTTTTATTTCTCTGATTCACGGCTTTGTTCTAGCGCCGGCACTCCCTCTCTTCAGTCTCTCTCTATCTCTCTCCACCATATAACGCTCTCTCTCTTCAGTCTCTCTCTATCTCTCTCTCTCTCTATCTTGCTCCACCATATAACGCTACCGTGCTTTGTTCTAACACTGGGCCTCTCTCTCTCCAGTCTCTCTCTATCTCTCTCTCGCTCTCTCTCTCTATCTTGCTCCACCATATAACGCTACCGTGCTTTGTTCTAACACTGGGCCTCTCTCTCTCAAAGTCTCTCTCTATCTCTCTCTCTCTCTATCTTGCTCCACCATATAACGCTACCATGCTTTGTTCTAATGCTGGGCCTCTCTCTCTCCAGTCTCTCTCTATCTCTCTCTCTCCAGTCTCTCTCTAGCTCTCTCTCTCCAGTCTCTCTCTATCTCTCTCTCGCTCTCTCTCTCTATCTTGCTCCACCATATAACGCTACTGTGCTTTGTTCTAACACTGGGCCTCTCTCTCTCAAAGTCTCTCTCTATCTCTCTCTCTCTCTATCTTGCTCCACCATATAACGCTACCATGCTTTGTTCTAACGCTGGGCCTCTCTCTCTCCAGTCTCTCTCTAGCTCTCTCTCTCCAGTCTCTCTCTAGCTCTCTCCACCATATAACGCTACCGTGCTTTCGGACGGTTGTTGAGGCTCCGCTCCATCTAAAACTCTGCCAATTAGTAAAGCTGTTTGTAACGCAGAAATAAAATGGATTAATGATAATTTTATTCATATAGTTTATATCTGGCTTTACCAGCTGACTTCTCTATTGGCCGTTGAAACAGGTGAAGCCTCTTACGTTCTAAAACCAGCCTCTGTGACTTGAACAGCTGAGTCGCAGCCACACCTTCAGCTGGTTTGAGACAGGCCGGTTGAGGTTTTTAAAATTAATGCACTGTCGATATCTTCTGTAACAGACACAATGGTGGAATCTACACATTTCACTTCTCCAGCGGCAGCCACCTGTTGTAAACAAATTCAACCCAAGCGCTCTTTGGTGACGTGGTTGATTCTGTTACTGTTGACCATCTGTCCAACAATTTGATTGGTCCGAACAGATCTTGTTCTGGCAATAATTGCTCCTCAACGGATCAAGTCCAGACCGAACTTCCCGACCTCAAATGTTGTGGGTGGGGCTAAGTTTGGCTGGCATCCAGGCTAACTCTATGGTGCAACATAAAAAAAACACAATGACAATCCTCTGGTCCCTAAATGTGCAGCACGGAGATGATTTTGAACAAGATATATGTAGTTGTTGTACATGTACATACCATAAATATGGATAAATGTAGTTGTTGTACATGTAAATACCATAAATATGGAGTCCAGGTGTGTTTGATGCTGCTGGGCAGACAGACCACTGGGAACTTCTGAGCTCTCCTGGTCCACTCTGTGGAGAAATCAGGAAGAATTAGCTCACATTATGCAATGGTGAAGTCCCTTCTGTTGGCCTCAAAAATATTTACTGCCCCAGTGAAGGAGTTCAAGTATCTCAGGTTCCCTCTTGTTCATTATGTATATCAGGGGTGGCGAACCTGTGGCTCTTGAGCCACATGCGGCTCTTTGCCTGCTCCTTTGAGGCTCTTACTGTGTGGCTGGGGGCTGTGTTATTGGTAGATTTGTTTTTTACTTTTTGAAACATTTCAGATAAGTTTAAATAAAAAAAAAGCATTTGAATGATGCATTTGCCAATTATTTAAAAATAAAAAACACAACACATCAGAGTACAACCAGACCTAAAAAGGATTGTGCATAACAAAGACTGTCAGGTTTCCCACTGAGTCAATCTAAGTAAGAAAAAAAAACCTATGAAAACTGCTATGTATTATGACTTTCATTAGATCTGGAAGTCACTGTTGCTGTTGTAATGAGGACCTGCATGTGTTGTGTGGCTTTTTGCTATGGTGCGTGTTTTTTTGTGGCTCTTTATGCTGAACTGGTTGGCCACCCCTGATGTATATCCTTCCTCTGGCAGAGATCCACCATCATGGCCTCTGTATCCACTGCTAGGCAGACACTCAACACTCAACTATATCGCTCCCCCAATACAACAGCCACCCACTCCACTATCAATTAACATGTTGAATCGGAGGGCGGGCAGTCGGACTCAATAACCAATTTGATTGGTTGAGTGCTAACCTGGAAATGCGAGTGGGATGAGCGGGACGAATGCCTGTAATTTATTTTTAAACTGCATTATCATATTATTTTAGTGAGGACTCATAAATAACTACAAATAAATGATGTTAGGGAAATCTGTTTATGTTTTGTTATGTGTTTCTGGATTTTAAAAAATATGTATTTCGGCCAATACATCGGAATATCGGATTTTTAAATCACCAAATATTTGTATCGATATCGGTCTTAAAAATCCTTTATTGGTCGGGCTCTAACTTCTAGTTTGCTGGAGGTTTCAGAACAACTCACCTCAGTCTTCTCCTCTCCATTTCAATTGTCCTCTCACTCACACTTTCCTCCATTTTAATCTCCCTTGCAGGTCGCCTTGTTTTTTAAGGTAGCAGTATCTCCATGGACTGGTTCTGGTTCAGGTTCAGGTTCTGGTCCAGATTCAGCAGGGTCTGGTCTCTGATGGATCCTGTTAGAAAGAGAGGAAGACCACTTTTTAATCTCCAGAACCAGAAGCTGCTGGAGAAACTAGAAGCTATCAAGCAGAAAATAAAGTCTGAGCTCTTCAGTGAATGATTTCTGCTCTTCTGTCATTAATTCTCTTTCTGGGAGAACAGGGACATTGTAGAGACTCCAGGACTAATGTCATCTTTCTGTCCTCTAATGGAGACAAGACTCCAGGACTAATGTCATCTTTCTGTCCTCTAATGGAGACAAGACTCCAGGACTAATGTCATCTTTCTGTCCTCTAATGGAGACAAGACTCCAGGACTAATGTCATCTTTCTGTCCTCTAATGGAGACAAGACTCCAGGACTAATGTCATCTTTCTGTCCTCTAATGGAGACAAGACTCCAGGACTAATGTCATCTTTCTGTCCTCTAATGGAGACAAGACTCCAGGACTAATGTCATCTTTCTGTCCTCTAATGGAGACAAGACTCCAGGAATAATGTCATCTTTCTGTCATCTAATGGAGACAAGACTCCAGGAATAATGTCATCTTTCTGTCCTCTAATGGAGACAAGACTCCAGGACTAATGTCATCTTTCTGTCATCTAATGGAGACAAGACTCCAGGAATAATGTCATCTTTCTGTCCTCTAATGGAGACAAGACTCCAGGACTGATGTCATCTTTCTGTCCTCTAATGGAGACAAGACTCCAGGACTAATGTCATCTTTCTGTCCTCTAATGGAGACAAGACTCCACGACTAATGTCATCTTTCTGTCCTCTAATGGAGACAAGACTCCAGGACTAATGTCATCTTTCTGTCCTCTAACGGAGACAAGACTCCAGGACTAATGTCATCTTTCTGTCCTCTAATGGAGACAAGACTCCAGGACTAATGTCATCTTTCTGTCCTCTAATGGAGACAAGACTCCAGGACTAATGTCATCTTTCTGTCCTCTAATGGAGACAAGACTCCAGGACTAATGTCATCTTTCTGTCCTCTAATGGAGACAAGACTCCATTATGACAATCAATCTCACCCTCCACACATCACTACAACAGTACCAGAGGCATTTAGGTCACTACATTTTATTGTGAAAGGTCCCAGAGGAAACAGTAGAGTCCTGTTGTGTCTAACTTTACGCTGGTGGAGACGACGGTGTGTGTTCTGACAGCAGGAGAAAGGCTCAGACCCCCCCCCCATCTTCAAAGCAGCAGATTTTCACAATAAGAGCTTTGTTTCTGCTCTCTGTGTAACTGTGGTTGTTGTTGTCAGTGTGTGCTTGTTCTTCCTTTGTCCCGTGAATGCAACACGAGGGACTTTCCACTTGTCCATGGAGGTTAATAGTAGTTTTCACTGATTGGCCAGAGAAGTAAAAATGTCAGTATCTGCAAAAAAATGATGGTTACAGACGCACGCGCACGCACACACAGTCGAATTCACACATACACACACACACACACACACATACACACACACACACACACACACACACACACACACTTGTTCTTAACCGCCATTAGAAATTACTTCAAAAACTTTCATTATGTTTAACTTTCTCTGAAACTAAACAGAATTTAAACGGTGCCAGATGATGTTTAAAGAGTTTAACTTAAAATATATGTTTGTGTTACACTCCCAGATACCCACACAACATAGAGGCAGATCTTTGTTTTAATTCATCACAACACATTGGTTTCTCTGCAGCTTTCTGCTCTTAAACTAAAATAACCACAGCTGGAGTTCACCACTCAAACCTTACAGACAATATATATAATGTATATATATATATATATATAAAGTCTGTAACATTTGACTGGTGAACTCCATCTATATATATACTCCAGCTATATATATATATATATATATATATATATATATATATATATATATATATATATATATATATATATATATATATAAAATAACATTACAGACTTTAGAGTTAAAATACCTTCAGCTGGAACTTCACACGGAGAGAAAAAACTGCGTCACAAACTCTGTAAAATGAAAGTAAAGTTTAAACAGGAAAAAAGAGGAAATTTACAGAGAGGAGCTTAATTACCAAATATACTAATACACGGACTGGGTGTATTATATATATATATATATATATATATATATATATATATATATATATATATATATATATATATATATATATGTATATATATATATATATATATATATATATATATATATATATATATATATATACATTTTTTTCACTTTTTTTTCAACATTCTTTTGTAATTTTTTCAAATTCTATTGAATTAAATAAAACACCCTAACCCATTGAAAGTAGTGAACTGATCATTTATTTGACCTGTGGAGAGTAATGAATGTATGGAACCATCCACGTTAGATTCTTTGACAATTTGGTTGAATGAAACCCAAATTTCTGATATGGAAACTTTTTAAAAATGGGTCACCAGGAGGTTTAGGGAGAAGGAGACAATTGACTGAAGGAGAAACACACACACAGACACACACACACACACCACTTTGGCACTAATTTCAGAACCTTGACGTCATTTTTCAAAACTCTAGACACAAAACTCACAACCAATGCTCAAAATACACATTTTTCAAAACTCTAACACTTTTTTCAATTGCTTGGATACAATACACATTAACCTGAGATCATTTGTTCATTTAACAAAGATCACTTGTTCAATATACACAACTTAACTTAAAGTACTACTATTTCAAAAAGCAATTCACACATTACATTTCAGATGATTGTCTATTCATTTCATTACAATCATCTAACTATCAATTGATACAACTACTCAAAATGATAAGTAACTGTTGCATTACTCTTAATATATGGTTGTATGGAAACAGACAAACAATATTCCATGTTTAGATCATGAAAGTTTCAAGATAACGAGATTCATTGTCACCAGTTAGTGTGGAGCATGAACCAATCAGAATACAGTATCTATGGATGTAATATTTCATCATCATTCTTTACTGTAATATACTACTGTTTACCAGACACTGTTTCTATGGTCCCATGTACTACTACTGTAATATACTACTGTTTATCAGACACTGTTTCTATGGTCTCATGTACTACTACTGTAATGTACTACTGTTTATCAGACACTGTTTCTATGGTCCCATGTACTACTACTGTAATATACTACTGTTTATCAGACACTGTTTCTATGGTCTCATGTACTACTACTGTAATGTACTACTGTTTATCAGACACTGTTTCTATGGTCCCATGTACTACCTTTACTGTAATGTACTACTGTTTACCAGACACCGTTTCTATGGTCCCATGTACTACCTTTACTGTAATGTACTACTGTTTACCAGACACTGTTACTATGGTCCCATGTACTACCTTTACTGTAATGTACTACTGTTTATCAGACACTGTTTCTATGGTCCCATGTACTACCTTTACTGTAATATACTACTGTTTACCAGACACTGTTTCTATGGTCCCATGTACTACCTTTACTGTAATGTACTACTGTTTACCAGACACTGTTTCTATGGTCCCATGTACCACCTTTACTGTAATGTACTACTGTTTACCAGACACTGTTTCTATGGTCCCATGTACCACCTTTACTGTAATGTACTACTGTTTACCAGACACTGTTTCTATGGTCCCATGTACTACCTTTACTGTAATGTACTACTGTTTACCAGACACTGTTTCTATGGTCCCATGTACCACCTTTACTGTAATATACTACTGTTTACCAGACACTGTTTCTATGGTCCCATGTACCACCTTTACTGTAATGTACTACTGTTTACCAGACACTGTTTCTATGGTCCCATGTACTACCTTTACTGTAATGTACTACTGTTTACCAGACACTGTTTCTATGGTCCCATGTACTACCTTTACTGTAATGTACTACTGTTTACCAGACACTGTTTCTATGGTCCCATGTACTACCTTTACTGTAATGTACTACTGTTTACCAGACACTGTTTCTATGGTCCCATGTACTACCTTTACTGTAATGTACTACTGTTTATCAGACACTGTTTCTATGGTCCCATGTACCACCTTTAAGAGTATTTACAGTATTGACAGTACTGCACTGTATGGATGCAGACCCTTGGAATTGCTTATCCAATTCTGCCAACTCGTTACTGATGATTGAGATATATACTTTATATATATACTGTATATATACATATACATATAGACTCATACCACATTGTTCGCCATGCCAAGAAGTTTGGCTAATTGCAATGTAGATGAGAACCTGTGGCCAAATCCACAAGACAGAGTTGATGAAGACGTAGAAGTACAGTAATCACTTCTTTGTTTTGCTTTTTAAAGTACAAGCAAGTTGAGGAACACTGCATTAGATGTTTTACAGTACTACAGTACTACTGTCTTTTCT
>JABUOV010000039.1:87500-90000 GCA_025617405.1 Perca schrenkii
TCAAAGTGGACAGAAACTAAATAAAACTGTCAAAAGCTGTCTTGGTTCATCTTTCCACTGTTCCAACAATCACCACTCTGGTTTGGTTGAAATAAACCCTTAATTCATCCATTTACATGTGGAGATATGCTGGCTCTATACACGCTAAAAGTCCTGATTATTTACATGGAGTCTGGTGGAGATATGCTGGTTCTATACACGCTAAAAGTCCTGATTATTTACATGGAGTCTGGTGGAGATATGCTGGCTCTATACACGCTAAAAGTCCTGATTATTTACATGGAGTCTGGTGGAGATATGCTGGCTCTATACACGCTAAAAGTCCTGATTATTTACATGGAGTCTGGTGGAGATATGCTGGCTCTATACACGCTAAAAGTCCTGATTATTTACATGGAGTCTGGTGGAGATATGCTGGCTCTATACACGCTAAAAGTCCTGATTATTTACATGGAGTCTGGTGGAGATATGCTGGCTCTATACACGCTAAAAGTCCTGATTATTTACATGGAGTCTGGTGGACGTCATTTTTCAAAACTCTAGACACAAAATTCACAACCAATGATCAAAATACACATTTTTCAAAACTCTAACACTTTTTTCAATTGCTTGGATACAATACACATTAACCTGAGATCATTTGTTCATTTAACAAAGATCACTTGTTCAATATACACAACTTAACATCAAAGTACTACTATTTCAAAAAGCAATTCACACATTACATTTCAGATGATTGTCTATTCATTTCATTACAATCATCTAACTATCAATTGATACAACTACTCATAATGATAAGTAACTGTTGCATTACTCTTAATGACTAGTTGTATGGAAACAGACAAACAATATTCCATGTTAAGATCATGAAAGTTTCAAGATAACGAGATTCATTTTCACCAGTTAGCGTGGAGCATGAACCAATCAGAATACAGTATCTATGGATGTAATATTTCATCATCATTCTTTACTGTAATGTACTACTGTTTACCAGACACTGTTTCTATGGTCCCATGTACTACCTTTACTGTAATGTACTACTGTTTACCAGACACTGTTTCTATGGTCCCATGTACTACCTTTACAGACTATTTACAGTATTGCACTGTATGGATTCAGGCCCTTGGAATTGCTGGTCCAATACCCCTGCATCATCACATACCCTTCACCATACCCCCACATCATCACATACCCTTCACCATACCCCCCCCACATCATCACATACCCTTCACCATACCCCCCCACATCATCACATACCCTTCACCATACCCCCACATCATCACATACCCTTCACCATACCCCCCTACATCATCACATACTCCTTCACCATACCCCCCCCACATCATCACATACCCTTCACCATACCCCCCACATCATCACATACCCTTCACCATACCCCCCCACATCATCACATACCCTTCACCATACCCCCCACATCATCACATACCCTTCACCATACCCCCACATCATCACATACCCTTCACCATACCCCCCACATCATCACATACCCTTCACCATACCCTCCCACATCATCACATACCCTTCACCATACCCCCCACATCATCACATACCCTTCACCATACCCCCCCCACATCATCACATACCCTTCACCATACCCCCTACATCATCACATACCCTTCACCATACTCCCCCACATCATCACATACCCTTCACCATACCCCCCACATCATCACATACCCTTCACCATACCCCCCACATCATCACATACCCTTCACCATACCCCCCACATCATCACATACCCTTCACCATACCCCCACATCATCACATACCCTTCACCATACCCCCCACATCATCACATACCCTTCACCATACCCCCCACATCATCACATACCCTTCACCATACCCCCCACATCATCACATACCCTTCACCATACCCCCCCACATCATCACATACCCTTCACCATACCCCCCACATCATCACATACCCTTCACCATACCCCCCACATCCTCACATACCCTTCACTATACCCCCCACATCATCACATACCCTTCACCATACCCCCCCACATCATCACATACCCTTCACCATACCCCCCACATCATCACATACCCTTCACCATACCCCCCTACATCATCACATACCCCTTCACCATACCCCCACATCATCACATACCCTTCACCATACCCCCCACATCATCACATACCCTTCACCATACCCCCCACATCATCACATACCCTTCACCATACCCCCCCACATCATCACATACCCCTTCACCATACCCCCCACATCATCACATACCCTTCACCATACCCCCCCACATCATCACATACCCTTCACCATACCCCCACATCATCACATACCCTTCACCATACCCCCCACATCATCACATACCCTTTCACCATACCCCCCACATCATCACATACCCTTCACCATACCCCCCACATCATCACATACCCTTCACCATACCCCCACATCATCACATACCCTTTCACCATACCCCCCCACATCATCACATACCCTTCACCATACCCCCCACAT
>JABUOV010000039.1:97500-102500 GCA_025617405.1 Perca schrenkii
GACTATGGTTAACTGGTCCTCAGATCTCTGCAGGGTAAATCCAGACAGCTAGCTAGACTACCTGTCTGTCTGTCTGTCTGTCTGTCTAACAGCTAGCTAGACTATCTGTCTGTCTGTCTGTCTGTCTAACAGCTAGCTAGACTGTCTGTCTGTCTGTCTAACAGCTAGCTAGACTATCTGGCCAATCTTTTCTATCTATAGTATCTATAGTTTTCTAGTGCACAACTTAAACTACTTCTGAAGGTCCACATGTTCCACCAAAACCAGTTCCTTCCTGAGACTATTTAGCGGAGGCACGATCATAGATACGTAGACTTTTCTAGACCTTTTTAGAACTTTTTTTGAACGCTTTTGTAGCCTTTTTTAATAGCGTTTTTTAAGTTTTTAACTAGGGTGACCAAACGTCCTCTTTTGCCTGCATGGACATGTCCACTTTTTACACTTGTTTTGACTCTAGAGTCGTACTCGCTCACCGTCACTCTCACTTCTCCCTCGCTCTATGACTAAAACAAGACTAGTGCAGCGTCACAGTTGAACGGCAAAAAAAAATCCCACGTACAGTCCTGGTCGGGACCGGACGGTATTATTTATCTTATTACATTGAAAAGGTATTAAGAGATATTATGTTGAAGCTGGATTTTCTAACACAGAAGAGGTGATATTTAGACCAGTATTTCATATTATTTATTTATTTTAAAAGAGAGCTATTATTTTGTTACAGGTTGTTACAAATTTAATTTAATTTTATTAGAAGTTATTTTTGCACCATTGAGACACAATAAAGCATGTTCATTAACCTCTGAGAAGCCTGTCTGGATTTGTCTCGAGGCCGGGCCGAGTGTCCTCTTTTTTGGAAATCAAAATATGGTCACCCTATTTTTAGGGCTATTTTAGAGAGCTGGTTTTTCCAACGTTTTGTTTGTTGGTTTTCTGTTTTTTTTACGATGTTTTTGACACTTTTTCTTAAGGTTTTGATCCTTTTTTTTAACGCTCTTTTAGACAGTTTTTCACCTTTTTTTTTCAGCAATTTGGACACTTTTTTATTTTTATTATTCCTGTCTGTTTTTCTTCAGCTTTTGAACCTTTTTTTCCAGCGGTTTGTTAGCAGTGTTTTGGACATTTTTCTACGTTGTTGTCGCTTAACATTGATATTTCATAACTTATATTATGTCTAAATCCTTGACGTTCCACTTCCGTGATTGGTCCGATGCCCCGAGATGTTCCTCTGTCTCTGTGTCGGGGTTCTAACCTCCGACTCATTTGTGAGGACTATGGTTAACTGGTCCTCAGATCTCTGCAGGGTGAATCCAGACAGCTAGCTAGACTACCTGTCTGTCTGTCTGTCTGTCTGTCTAACAGCTAGCTAGACTATCTGTCTGTCTGTCTGTCTAACAGCTAGCTAGACTGTCTGTCTGTCTGTCTAACAGCTAGCTAGACTATCTGGCCAATCTTTTCTATCTATAGTATCTATAGTTTTCTAGTGCACAACTTAAACTACTTCTGAAGGTCCACATGTTCCACCAAAACCAGTTCCTTCCTGAGACTATTTAGCGGAGGCACGATCATAGATACGTAGACTTTTCTAGACCCTTTTTAGAACTTTTTTTTTGAACGCTTTTGTAGCCTTTTTTTAATAGCGTTTTTTTAAGTTTTTTAACTAGGGTGACCAAACGTCCTCTTTTGCCTGCATGGACATGTCCACTTTTTACACTTGTTTTGACTCTAGAGTCGTACTCGCTCACCGTCACTCTCACTTCTCCCTCGCTCTATGACTAAAACAAGACTAGTGCAGCGTCACAGTTGAACGGCAAAAAAAAATCCCACGTACAGTCCTGGTCGGGACCGGACGGTATTATTTATCTTATTACATTGAAAAGGTATTAAGAGATATTATGTTGAAGCTGGATTTTCTAACACAGAAGAGGTGATATTTAGACCAGTATTTCATATTATTTATTTATTTTTAAAAGAGAGCTATTATTTTGTTACAGGTTGTTACAAATTTAATTTAATTTTATTAGAAGTTATTTTTGCACCATTGAGACACAATAAAGCATGTTCATTAACCTCTGAGAAGCCTGTCTGGATTTGTCTCGAGGCCGGGCCGAGTGTCCTCTTTTTTGGAAATCAAAATATGGTCACCCTATTTTTAGGGCTATTTTAGAGAGCTGGTTTTTCCAACGTTTTGTTTGTTGGTTTTCTGTTTTTTTTACGATGTTTTTGACACTTTTTCTTAAGGTTTTGATCCTTTTTTTTAACGCTCTTTTAGACAGTTTTTCACCTTTTTTTTCAGCAATTTGGACACTTTTTTTTTTTTTATTATTCCTGTCTGTTTTTTCTTCAGCTTTTGAACCCTTTTTTTTCCAGCGGTTTGTTAGCAGTGTTTTGGACATTTTTCTACGTTGTTGTCGCTTAACATTGATATTTCATAACTTATATTATGTCTAAATCCTTGACGTTCCACTTCCGTGATTGGTCCGATGCCCCGAGATGTTCCTCTGTCTCTGTGTCGGGGTTCTAACCTCCGACTCATTTGTGAGGACTATGGTTAACTGGTCCTCAGATCTCTGCAGGGTGAATCCAGACAGCTAGCTAGACCAGTGATTTTCAACCACTGTGCCGCGGCACATTAGTGTGCCGTGAGAGATCGTCCTGTGTGCCGTGGGAAATTATCCGATTTTACTTAATTGGTCGAACAACTTTTTTTATTGAGTTACTGCAAATAATTTTCCATTGTTGCGCATCTGTGCCTCAATATGATGACTGGCAGAGAAATTAAATACTATTCTGTGTCAGTAGGTGGCAGTATAGCGCAATAATGACCTTGTTGATTTAAGACAATAGAATTACTGCCAGCAATTTGAGTGTGCGACTGAATTTTACATCCAGTCGCAAATGTGCGACCAGTAAATTTGCCCCCTTTTTTTACACGTTAAACGTTGACATTTCGGTACCTGAGAGCGCGTAAGCGCAAGCTTATCTGTCCTCTCTGAAACACAGAGACAGAGAGCAGAGCTCTGACACACACGCACAGCTGCAGACGATGCAAACTACGTCAGCTGTGCAGTTTTGTGGAAGTCACAGTGAGTCACGGAAATGCCGATAAAGTGGTTTCAAGTGTGGTTACAGTTTTTCATAACTTCAAGCAGACAGCGTTTGCTGTGATATGATATTAACGGCGAGCCGAAAGCAGTCGCGGTGCTGTTGACGTTACACTTCCTCAGAGCCGAGCAGGCACAGCAGTGGTCTCTGTGCCCTGGAGGCTGACTGATAGGCTGAGGTTGTAAGGCAAAGCAACTTTATTTCTACAGCACCTTTTGGTTGTGTCCCTAAAATTTTCAGTTGGGGGCCACTATGCTCCTAATGAAAAAAGTTAGTCTGGAGCCCTGCTGCCACCTTTCGCGCGCATCCCGCAGTGACCGGATGTAAGCATAAGGGCCGAGATCATCGACGTAAGCCTGCAAAAGCGATGGATACATTTAAAAAAAAAAAGAAAAATGCAGATTCTGATTATTAGGCTACAATGTGTCATTTTTGGTTGGTGGTGTGCCGCGGGATTTTTTTAATGTAAAAACTGTGCCGTGGCTCAAAAAAGGTTGAAAACCACTGAGCTAGACTACCTGTCCAATCTGAGTTTTCTCTCGCACAACTTAAACTACTTTTTGAACGTAAAAAGTAGAAAATGAAAAAACTTAGAAAATGTCATTGTTTGTTTGTCCCTTTGCAGAACTCCACAGCTCATCTTCATCTTCATCTTCATCATCGTCTCCATCATGACAACCTCATCTTCATCCAAAGCGCGCAGCGTGGTCCTGGCGCTGCTGGCGCTGTGGGCCGTGGTGTCTCTGGTGGTGATCGTTGTCTGGGCGACCTCTCCCGACCTGAAGGGTGCGGCTCAGTGCCGCGCCGAGCTGCAGGAAGCCAAAGAGAAGCTGGCGGGCGCCAAGGTGGTGTTCGCCGAGAACAAGGCGGCGCTGGAGGACATGGTGCACGCCGCGAGGGAAGAGACCGCTCGCCAGACGGCCGAGGTCGTTCTGGTGCTCGCACGCCTCAACGCCACCAACGCCACGCTGCAGCAGAGCCTGCAGGAAAACGTGAGTACAGGTCTTACATCTTCTCTTCTGTAGGACTCTATACACACTAAAAGTCCTGATTATTTACATGGAGTCTGGTGGAGATATGCTGACTCTATACACACTAAAAGTCCTGATTATTTACATGGAGTCTGGTGGAGATATGCTGACTCTATACACACTAAAAGTCCTGATTATTTACATGGAGTCTGGTGGAAATATGCTGGCTCTATACACGCTAAAAGTCCTGATTATTTACATGGAGTCTGGTGGAAATATGCTGGCTCTATACACACTAAAAGTCCTGATTATTTACATGGAGTCTGGTGGAAATATGCTGGCTCTATACACGCTAAAAGTCCTGATTATTTACATGGAGTCTGGTGGAAATATGCTGGCTCTATACACACTAAAAGTCCTGATTATTTACATGGAGTCTGGTGGAGATATGCTGGCTCTATACACACTAAAAGTCCTGATTATTTACATGGAGTCTGGTGGAAATATGCTGGCTCTATACACGCTAAAAGTCCTGATTATTTACATGGAGTCTGGTGGAGATATGCTGGCTCTATACACGCTAAAAGTCCTGATTATTTACATGGAGTCTGGTGGACTTATATCAGACTTCTGTCAGACTTTGGTCAAACTTTGTTAAAACTTCTATCTAAGTTCCGTGATTGCAGCATTTTTTCTTCAATGTTTTTGTTGCTTTATTTATGTACTTTTAACGGGGTTTTTTTACGTTTTTTGTTGTTTTATTGTAGTCGTTTGTCAAATTTTTATGTCAAGTTCTCAACGCCACGCTGCAGCACCAAAACGTGAATTAACATCTTATATCGATGGGAGTCATTTTTATGAAAAAACAGTCAAACTTGAGCATTTTTAAGACGTTTTTTGACACTTTCTTTGACATTTTTGCTGCGT
>JABUOV010000039.1:105000-115000 GCA_025617405.1 Perca schrenkii
CATGGAGTCTGGTGGAGATATGCTGGCTCTATACACGCTAAAAGTCCTGATTATTTACATGGAGTCTGGTGGAGATATGCTGGCTCTATACACGCTAAAAGTCCTGATTATTTACATGGAGTCTGGTGGAGATATGCTGGCTCTATACACGCTAAAAGTCCTGATTATTTACATGGAGTCTGGTGGAGATATGCTGGCTCTATACACGCTAAAAGTCCTGATTATTTACATGGAGTCTAGTGGAGATATGCTGGCTCTATACACGCTAAAAGTCCTGATTATTTACATGGAGTCTGGTGGAGATATGCTGGCTCTATACACGCTAAAAGTCCTGATTATTTACATGGAGTCTGGTGGGTTTAGTGTTTACTCCTTCAAAATAAAAGCTCTATCTGTGAGCTCTGTAACAGCAGCTGATCACCTGACCTCGGACATGACGCAGCGCTGCATGCTGGGTAAATGTTGTACCCGTATCTGTCTTGGTGTTAGCCACACAGCCGGCCCAAACCAATCAGATGCCTCGATAATATTCCCCGTTTTTGTCACTTTTTTCAACAATTTCGTTGTTGTTCTTCCTACCCTTTTTTTTCGACATAAAAAAAAGTTTTACTTTTGCCCTGATACGTAAGCCCTGATTGGCCCGTTGACGTTAGCCCTGATTGGTTTGTTGACGTTAGCCCTGATTGGCCCGTGAAGTCTGGTGTGGTATTTGCAGTAGCTGTGTGGTATTTGGTATTTGCAGTAGCTGTGTGGTATTTGCAGTAGCTGTGTGGTATTTGTAGTAGCTGTGTGGTATTTGCAGCAGCTGTGTGGTATTTGTAGTAGCTGTGTGGTATTTGCAGTAGCTGTGTGGTATTTGCAGCAGCTGTGTAGTATTTGCAGTAGCTGTGTAGTATTTGCAGTAGCTGTGTGGTATTTGCAGTAGCTGTGTGGTATTTGCAGTAGCTGTGTGGTATTTGCAGTAGCTGTGTGGTATTTGCAGTAGCTGTGTAGTATTTGCAGTAGCTGGTCTTGTTCTTTAAATGTGTTTACGTTGGTTTATTCGTTTTAAAACGGTTGACTCCTCACCTCTACCTTCCCTTCCTTCCCTCCTCACCTCTTCCTTCCCTCCTCACCTCTACCTTCCCTTCCTTCCCTCCTCACCTCTACCTTCCCTTCCTTCCCTCCTCACCTCTTCCTTCCCTCCTCACCTCTACCTTCCCTTCCTTCCCTCCTCACCTCTTCCTTCCCTCCTCGCCTCTACCTTCCCTTCCCTCCTCACCTCTACCTTCCCTTCCTTCCCTCCTCACCTCTTCCTTCCCTCCTCACCTCTACCTTCCCTTCCTTCCCTCCTCACCTCTTCCTTCCCTCCTCACCTCTACCTTCCCTTCCTTCCCTCCTCACCTCTTCCTTCCCTCCTCACCTCTACCTTCCCTTCCTTCCCTCCTCACCTCTTCCTTCCCTCCTCACCTCTACCTTCCCTTCCTTCACTCCTCACCTCTACCTTTCCTTCCTCACTATGCCTGGGCAGGGTGAAGCCAGAGGAAACTCTGGTGCAGGCCCTCTGCAGCCATAACTCCACAAAAGGCCAAAGTAGCCGATGTGTCTCTCTTTCTTTCTCTTCATTCTTCTCCTCCTCAGCACCTGCTCATTAATATCACAGCTGCCATTACACAAACATGCTGAAATAAAAGCCAAAAAGCTTCCTTCCTCCATAACCTCCCTAACTTTATTGCATCAGCGTCTGATGTCATCGTTATTGGTCTTTAGATCATGCAAACAGATCACCCTGAAATCTGATATAGGTCACGTTTCAAAAGGTCGTGTGAACAGACCAAACAAAAAAATCAGATCTGAGCCAAAACATCAGAATAAAGCATTAAGCCGTGCGGTGAGATCGTAGCTTGAGATACATGTATCACCGCTGCATGCCTCGCTTCCTGTTCATCACTTTGCTGGGTGAGATCACAGCTGGCCCAAACCAATTTGATGCCCTCTGATTTACCAGTTTGGTGCCCTCTGATTTACCAGTTTGGTGTCCTCTGATTCACCAGTTTGGTGTCCTCTGATTTACCAGTTTGGTGTCCTCTGATTTACCAGTTTGGTGTCCTCTGATTTACCAGTTTGGTGTCCTCTGATTTACCAGTTTAGTGCCCTCTGATTTACCAGTTTGGTTCCCTCTGATTCACCAGTTTGGTGTCCTCTGATTCACCAGTTTGGTGTCCTCTGATTTACCAGTTTGGTTCCCTCTGATTCACCAGTTTGGTGTCCTCTGATTCACCAGTTTGGTGTCCTCTGATTCACCAGTTTGGTGTCCTCTGATTCACCAGTTTGGTTCCCTCTGATTCACCAGTTTGGTGTCCTCTGATTTACCAGTTTGGTTCCCTCTGATTCACCAGTTTGGTGTCCTCTGATTCACCAGTTTGGTGTCCTCTGATTCACCAGTTTGGTGTCCTCTGATTCACCAGTTTGGTGTCCTCTGATTCACCAGTTTGGTTCCCTCTGATTTACCAATTTGGTGTCCTCTGATTTACCAGTTTGGTGTCCTCTGATTCACCAGTTTGGTGTCCTCTGATTTACCAGTTTGGTGTCCTCTGATTTACCAGTTTGGTGTCCTCTGATTTACCAGTTTGGTGCCCTCTGATTTACCAGTTTGGTGCCCTCTGATTTACCAGTTTGGTTCCCTCTGATTCACCAGTTTGGTGTCCTCTGATTCACCAGTTTGGTGTCCTCTGATTTACCAGTTTGGTGTCCTCTGATTTACCAGTTTGGTGTCCTCTGATTCACCAGTTTGGTGTCCTCTGATTCACCAGTTTGGTGTCCTCTGATTCACCAGTTTGGTTCCCTCTGATTTACCAATTTGGTGTCCTCTGATTTACCAGTTTGGTGTCCTCTGATTCACCAGTTTGGTGTCCTCTGATTTACCAGTTTGGTGTCCTCTGATTTACCAGTTTGGTGTCCTCTGATTTACCAGTTTGGTGTCCTCTGATTTACCAGTTTGGTGTCCTCTGATTTACCAGTTTGGTGTCCTCTGATTCACCAGTTTGGTGTCCTCTGATTTACCAGTTTGGTTCCCTCTGATTTACCAATTTGGTGTCCTCTGATTTACCAGTTTGGTGTCCTCTGATTTACCAGTTTGGTGTCCTCTGATTCACCAGTTTGGTGTCCTCTGATTTACCAGTTTGGTGTCCTCTGATTTACCAGTTTGGTTCCCTCTGATTTACCAATTTGGTGTCCTCTGATTTACCAGTTTGGTGTCCTCTGATTTACCAGTTTGGTGTCCTCTGATTCACCAGTTTGGTGTCCTCTGATTTACCAGTTTAGTGCCCTCTGATTTACCAGTTTAGTGTCCTCTGATTTACCAGTTTGGTTCCCTCTGATTCACCAGTTTGGTGTCCTCTGATTTACCAGTTTAGTGCCCTCTGATTCACCAGTTTGGTTCCCTCTGATTTACCAGTTTGTCTGACCCTGAGCCGAGCCAGGCCGTGCAGTGCCAGGCCAGGCTGCTGTCTGCTGATTGAAAGCAGAACAGCTTTTAGAAACATTCCTTAGTTTGAGTGCAGCCGGTAAACTGAGATCAAGTCTTTAAACCGTCAGCACTTAAAGGGCCAGTCCAAACCGTCAGCACTTAAAGGGCCAGTCCAAACAGTCAGCACTTAAAGGGCCAGTCCAAACAGTCAGCACTTAAAGGGCCAGTCCAAACAGTCAGCACTTAAAGGGCCAGTCCAAACAGTCAGCACTTAAAGGGCCAGTCCAAACAGTCAGCACTTAAAGGGCCAGTCCAAACAGTCAGCACTTAAAGGGCCAGTCCAAACCGTCAGCACTTAAAGGGCCAGTCCAAACAGTCAGCACTTAAAGGGCCAGTCCAAACAGTCAGCACTTAAAGGGCCAGTCCAAACCATCAGCACTTAAAGGGCCAGTCCAAACAGTCAGCACTTAAAGGGCCGGTCCAAACCGTCAGCACTTAAAGGGCCGGTCCAAACAGTCAGCACTTAAAGGCCAGTCCAAACCATCAGCACTTAAAGGGCCAGTCCAAACAGTCAGCACTTAAAGGGCCGGTCCAAACAGTCAGCACTTAAAGGGCCGGTCCAAACAGTCAGCACTTAAAGGGCCAGTCCAAACAAATGTCTTCTATACACATGGTCATAATAATACTACTACTGATGTACTCAGGGGATGGAGGGAGGACTACGGTGGCCCTGAAAACACAAAATGTGTAGGAAGGATGGAAAGAAGAAAGTAAGGACATGGAGGTATGGAAGGAAAGAAGGGAAAGGGATGGAAGAAAGGAAGGTAGAAGCAAGTAAGGAGAGAGGGAGTATAAGTATGCAAGGATGGAAGGAAAGAAGAGGGAGAATATATATGCATGGAAAGAAGGAAGTCAAGAGGGAGAGAGAGAGAGAGAGAGAGAGAAGGTAAGGAAGGAAAGGACTACGGTGGCCATGAAGGACAAAACGTCTCAGAAAACGCAAAATGTGAAACATGTTTTCTTGTGGGGGTGTGCTTGTTTCCGTGCCTCTGTAACTTGTATGGGGGTGTGTTTGTTTCTGTGTCTCTGTAACGTGTGGGGGTGTGTTTGTTTCCGTGCCTCTGTAACGTGTGTGGGGTGTGTTTGATTCCGTGCCTCTGTAACGTGTATGGGGTGTATTTGTTTCTGTGTCTCTGTAACGTGTGTGGGGTGTGTTTGATTCAGTGCCTCTGTGACGTGTGTGGGGTGTGCTTGTTTCCGTGCCTCTGTAACTTGTGTGGGGTGTGTTTGATTAAGGTTTGTTGGGTGAGTTTGATTACATGCCTCTGTAACGTGTATGGGGTGTGCTTGTTTCCGTGCCTCTGTAACGTGTGTGGGGTGTGTTTGATTCCGTGCCTCTGTAACGTGTATGGGGTGTGCTTGTTTCCGTGCCTCTGTAACGTGTGTGGGGTGTGTTTGATTCTGTGTCTCTGTAACGTGTATGGGGTGTGCTTGTTTCCGTGCCTCTGTAACTTGTGTGGGGTGTGCTTGTTTCCGTGCCTCTGTAACTTGTGTGAGGTGTGTTTGATAAAGGTTTGTTGGGTGTGTTTGATTCCGTGCCTCTGTAACGTGTATGGGGTGTGCTTGTTTCCGTGCCTCTGTAACTTGTGTGGGGTGTGCTTGTTTCCGTGCCTCTGTAACTTGTGTGGGGTGTGCTTGTTTCCGTGCCTCTGTAACTTGTGTGGGGTGTGTTTGATTAAGGTTTGTTGGGTGTGTTTGATTCCGTGCCTCTGTAACTTGTGTGGGGTGTGCTTGTTTCCGTGCCTCTGTAACTTGTGTGGGGTGTGTTTGATTAAGGTTTGTTGGGTGTGTTTGATTCCGTGCCTCTGTAACGTGTGTGGGGTGTGTTTGTTTCTGTGCCTCTGTAACGTGTGTGGGGTGTGTTTGTTTCCGTGCCTCTGTAACGTGTATGGGCTGTGCTTGTTTCCTCGATTTGCAGTAGCTGTGTGGTATTTGCAGTAGCTGTGTGGTATTTGCAGTAGCTGTGTAGTATTTGCAGTAGCTGGTCTTGTTCTTTAAATGTGTTTACGTTGGTTTATTCGTTTTAAAACGGTTGACTCCTCACCTCTACCTTCCCTTCCTTCCCTCCTCACCTCTTCCTTCCCTCCTCACCTCTACCTTCCCTTCCTTCCCTCCTCACCTCTACCTTCCCTTCCTTCCCTCCTCACCTCTTCCTTCCCTCCTCACCTCTACCTTCCCTTCCTTCCCTCCTCACCTCTTCCTTCCCTCCTCACCTCTTCCTTCCCTCCTCACCTCTACCTTCCCTTCCTTCCCTCCTCACCTCTTCCTTCCCTCCTCACCCTCTACCTTCCCTTCCTTCCCTCCTCACCTCTTCCTTCCCTCCTCACCTCTACCTTCCCTTCCTTCCCTCCTCACCTCTTCCTTCCCTCCTCACCTCTACCTTCCCTTCCTTCCCTCCTCACCTCTTCCTTCCCTCCTCACCTCTACCTTCCCTTCCTTCACTCCTCACCTCTACCTTTCCTTCCTCACTATGCCTGGGCAGGGTGAAGCCAGAGGAAACTCTGGTGCAGGCCCTCTGCAGCCATAACTCCACAAAAAGGCCAAAGTAGCCGATGTGTCTCTCTTTCTTTCTCTTCATTCTTCTCCTCCTCAGCACCTGCTCATTAATATCACAGCTGCCATTACACAAACATGCTGAAATAAAAGCCAAAAAAGCTTCCTTCCTCCATAACCTCCCTAACTTTATTGCATCAGCGTCTGATGTCATCGTTATTGGTCTTTAGATCATGCAAACAGATCACCCTGAAATCTGATATAGGTCACGTTTCAAAAGGTCGTGTGAACAGACCAAACAAAAAAATCAGATCTGAGCCAAAACATCAGAATAAAGCATTAAGCCGTGCGGTGAGATCGTAGCTTGAGATACATGTATCACCGCTGCATGCCTCGCTTCCTGTTTATCACTTTGCTGGGTGAGATCACAGCTGGCCCAAACCAATTTGATGCCCTCTGATTTACCAGTTTGGTGCCCTCTGATTTACCAGTTTGGTGTCCTCTGATTTACCAGTTTGGTGTCCTCTGATTTACCAGTTTGGTGTCCTCTGATTTACCAGTTTGGTGTCCTCTGATTTACCAGTTTGGTGTCCTCTGATTTACCAGTTTGGTGCCCTCTGATTTACCAGTTTGGTTCCCTCTGATTCACCAGTTTGGTGTCCTCTGATTCACCAGTTTGGTGTCCTCTGATTTACCAGTTTGGTTCCCTCTGATTCACCAGTTTGGTGTCCTCTGATTCACCAGTTTGGTGTCCTCTGATTCACCAGTTTGGTGTCCTCTGATTCACCAGTTTGGTTCCCTCTGATTTACCAATTTGGTGTCCTCTGATTTACCAGTTTGGTTCCCTCTGATTCACCAGTTTGGTGTCCTCTGATTCACCAGTTTGGTGTCCTCTGATTCACCAGTTTGGTGTCCTCTGATTCACCAGTTTGGTGTCCTCTGATTCACCAGTTTGGTTCCCTCTGATTTACCAATTTGGTGTCCTCTGATTTACCAGTTTGGTGTCCTCTGATTCACCAGTTTGGTGTCCTCTGATTTACCAGTTTGGTGTCCTCTGATTTACCAGTTTGGTGTCCTCTGATTTACCAGTTTGGTGCCCTCTGATTTACCAGTTTGGTGCCCTCTGATTTACCAGTTTGGTTCCCTCTGATTCACCAGTTTGGTGTCCTCTGATTCACCAGTTTGGTGTCCTCTGATTTACCAGTTTGGTTCCCTCTGATTTACCAGTTTGGTGTCCTCTGATTCACCAGTTTGGTGTCCTCTGATTCACCAGTTTGGTGTCCTCTGATTCACCAGTTTGGTTCCCTCTGATTTACCAATTTGGTGTCCTCTGATTTACCAGTTTGGTGTCCTCTGATTCACCAGTTTGGTGTCCTCTGATTTACCAGTTTGGTGTCCTCTGATTTACCAGTTTGGTGTCCTCTGATTTACCAGTTTGGTGTCCTCTGATTTACCAGTTTGGTGTCCTCTGATTTACCAGTTTGGTGTCCTCTGATTCACCAGTTTGGTGTCCTCTGATTTACCAGTTTGGTTCCCTCTGATTTACCAATTTGGTGTCCTCTGATTTACCAGTTTGGTGTCCTCTGATTTACCAGTTTGGTGTCCTCTGATTCACCAGTTTGGTGTCCTCTGATTTACCAGTTTGGTGTCCTCTGATTTACCAGTTTGGTTCCCTCTGATTTACCAATTTGGTGTCCTCTGATTTACCAGTTTGGTGTCCTCTGATTTACCAGTTTGGTGTCCTCTGATTCACCAGTTTGGTGTCCTCTGATTTACCAGTTTAGTGCCCTCTGATTTACCAGTTTAGTGTCCTCTGATTTACCAGTTTGGTTCCCTCTGATTCACCAGTTTGGTGTCCTCTGATTTACCAGTTTAGTGCCCTCTGATTCACCAGTTTGGTTCCCTCTGATTTACCAGTTTGTCTGACCCTGAGCCGAGCCAGGCCGTGCAGTGCCAGGCCAGGCTGCTGTCTGCTGATTGAAAGCAGAACAGCTTTTAGAAACATTCCTTAGTTTGAGTGCAGCCGGTAAACTGAGATCAAGTCTTTAAACCGTCAGCACTTAAAGGGCCAGTCCAAACCGTCAGCACTTAAAGGGCCAGTCCAAACAGTCAGCACTTAAAGGGCCAGTCCAAACAGTCAGCACTTAAAGGGCCAGTCCAAACAGTCAGCACTTAAAGGGCCAGTCCAAACAGTCAGCACTTAAAGGGCCAGTCCAAACAGTCAGCACTTAAAGGGCCAGTCCAAACAGTCAGCACTTAAAGGGCCAGTCCAAACCGTCAGCACTTAAAGGGCCAGTCCAAACAGTCAGCACTTAAAGGGCCAGTCCAAACAGTCAGCACTTAAAGGGCCAGTCCAAACCATCAGCACTTAAAGGGCCAGTCCAAACAGTCAGCACTTAAAGGGCCGGTCCAAACCGTCAGCACTTAAAGGGCCGGTCCAAACAGTCAGCACTTAAAGGCCAGTCCAAACCATCAGCACTTAAAGGGCCAGTCCAAACAGTCAGCACTTAAAGGGCCGGTCCAAACAGTCAGCACTTAAAGGGCCGGTCCAAACAGTCAGCACTTAAAGGGCCAGTCCAAACAAATGTCTTCTATACACATGGTCATAATAATACTACTACTGATGTACTCAGGGGATGGAGGGAGGACTACGGTGGCCCTGAAAACACAAAATGTGTAGGAAGGATGGAAAGAAGAAAGTAAGGACATGGAGGTATGGAAGGAAAGAAGGGAAAGGGATGGAAGAAAGGAAGGTAGAAGCAAGTAAGGAGAGAGGGAGTATAAGTATGCAAGGATGGAAGGAAAGAAGAGGGAGAATATATATGCATGGAAAGAAGGAAGGCAAGAGGAGAGAGAGAGAGAGAGAGAGAGAGAAGGTAAGGAAGGAAAGGACTACGGTGGCCATGAAGGACAAAACGTCTCAGAAAACGCAAAATGTGAAACATGTTTTCTTGTGTGGGGTGTGCTTGTTTCCGTGCCTCTGTAACTTGTATGGGGTGTGTTTGTTTCTGTGTCTCTGTAACGTGTGTGGGGTGTGTTTGTTTCCGTGCCTCTGTAACGTGTGTGGGGTGTGTTTGATTCCGTGCCTCTGTAACGTGTATGGGGTGTATTTGTTTCTGTGTCTCTGTAACGTGTGTGGGGTGTGTTTGATTCAGTGCCTCTGTAACGTGTGTGGGGTGTGCTTGTTTCCGTGCCTCTGTAACTTGTGTGGGGTGTGTTTGATTAAGGTTTGTTGGGTGAGTTTGATTACATGCCTCTGTAACGTGTATGGGGTGTGCTTGTTTCCGTGCCTCTGTAACGTGTGTGGGGTGTGTTTGATTCCGTGCCTCTGTAACGTGTTTGGGGTGTGCTTGTTTCCGTGCCTCTGTAACGTGTGTGGGGTGTGTTTGATTCCGTGCCTCTGTAACGTGTGTGGGGTGTGCTTGTTTCCGTGCCTCTGTAACGTGTGTGGGGTGTGTTTGTTTCCGTGCCTCTGTAACGTGTATGGGGTGTGCTTGTTTCCGTGCCTCTGTAACTTGTGTGGGGTGTGCTTGTTTCCGTGCCTCTGTAACTTGTGTGAGGTGTGTTTGATTAAGGTTTGTTGGGTGTGTTTGATTCCGTGCCTCTGTAACGTGTATGGGGTGTGCTTGTTTCCGTGCCTCTGTAACTTGTGTGGGGTGTGCTTGTTTCCGTGCCTCTGTAACTTGTGTGGGGTGTGCTTGTTTCCGTGCCTCTGTAACTTGTGTGGGGTGTGTTTGATTCCGTGCCTCTGTAACTTGTGTGGGGTGTGCTTGTTTCCGTGCCTCTGTAACTTGTGTGGGGTGTGTTTGATTAAGGTTTGTTGGGTGTGTTTGATTCCGTGCCTCTGTAACGTGTGTGGGGTGTGTTTGTTTCTGTGCCTCTGTAACGTGTGTGGGGTGTGTTTGTTTCCGTGCCTCTGTAACGTGTATGGGGTGTGCTTGTTTCCGTGCCTCTGTAACGTGTATGGGGTGTGTTTGATTCCGTGCCTCTGTAACGTGT
>JABUOV010000039.1:135000-150000 GCA_025617405.1 Perca schrenkii
TAATATTATATATACAGTATATATATAATATTATATATACAGTATATATATAATATTATATATACAGTATATATATAGTATATATATATATTATATATATATATATATATATATATATATATATATATATATATATATATATATATATATATAGATATATATATATATATATATATATATAATATTATTATATATTAAATGAAATCCTGCCTCAGTTTAATAGTTTAAATACGTTCTGCAGAGAGTAAAGGTGCGTTCATAAATGAGGCCAGATTCAGCTGTTAGATTAATGTAACTGTGTCCGTGTTTGGACAGACAAACAGACAGACAGAGAGAGGGACAGAGGGACAGACAGACAGGCAGAGAGAGGGACAGAGGGACAGACAGACAGGCAGAGAGAGAGACAGGCAGGTAGATAGATAGAGAGAGAGAGAGAGAGAGAGAGAGAGACAGTGAGGCAGGCAGGCAGTTAGACAGACAGAGATAGAGAGAGAGACAGACAGACAGACAGACAGACAGACAGACAGACAGAGGGACAGACAGACAGTAGAGTAAGAAGATTTGAGTGGACATTAAGCATCTTTGGTAGTTTTTGAAGCTTGAACAGGAGTCCGGTCCCGAGTAGTGATGGTCAAATGAAGCTTGGTGAACCAGTGTCTTTACTTTCTGAGCTCACTAGATGGCGCTCTCTGTTCAACAAAGGGTTTGAAAACCCAATGAACTGCCATTCATTTAACCTTTTTCTTTCTTTGAACAGAGAGCGCCATCTAGTGAGCTCAGAGAGTAAAGATGAGTCTCTTCCATGAGACCGGGCTGTATGTATATATATATAATATAAGGTCAGCCAGAAAGGGTCCCAGCACGGACACAGTCACCGTACGGTTATGAAATGGTTTAATATCGTCTGATTAAATGTGGCTTTGGACCTCAGGAAGACTAGCTGGTCGTCTAGGCGACAGCCAATGGGGATCCTTAAAATAAATAATATAATAAATACAAAATACAAGTACAGAAATACTGACAACGCCAGCGCTACACAGCACGCAGCACAGTCTTTAGGCAGCTTTAGCACGATGAATGGTGTGTGTGTGTGTGTGTGTGTCAGTATGTGTGTGTGTGAGCCTGTGTGTGTGTGTGTGTTTGTCTGTGTATGTGTGTGCGTCTGTGTGTGTGTATGTGAGCCTGTGTGTGTGTGTGTGTGTGTGTGTCAGTATGTGTGTGTGTCTGTGTGTGTGTGTGTATGTGTCAGTATGTGTGTGCGTGTGTGTGTGTCTGTGTGTGTGAGCCTGTGTATGTATGTGTGTGTGTGTCAGTGTGTGTGTGTGAGCCTGTGTATGTGTGAGCCTGTTTGTGTGTCAGTATGTGTGTGTGTGTGTGTGTGTGTGTGTGTGTGTGTGTGTGTGTGTGTGTGTGAGCCTGTGTGTGTGTGTGTGTGTGTGTGTGTCAGTATGTGTGTGTGTCTGTGTGTGTGTGTGTGTATGTGTCAGTATGTGTGTGTGTGTGTGTGTGTGTGAGTGTGTGTGTGTGTGTGTGTGTGTCTGTGTGTGTGTGTGAGCCTGTGTGTGTGTGTGTGTGTGTGTGAGCCTGTGTATGTATGTGTGTGTGTGTGTCTCTGTATGTGTGTGTGTGTGTGTGTGTGTGTGTGTCTCTGTGTGTGTGTGTGTGTGTGTCTCTGTGTGTGTGTGTGTGTGTGTGAGCCTGTGTATGTATGTGCTTGTGTGTGTATATGTGTCATTGTGTGTGTGTGTGTGTGTGTGTGTGTGTATATGTGTCAGTGTGTGTGTGTGTGTGTATATGTGTCAGTATGTGTGTGTGTGTGTGAGCCTGTGTGTGTGTGTGTGTGTGTGTATGTGTGTGTGAGCCTGTTTATGTGTGTGTGTGTGTATATGTGTCAGTATGTGTGTGTATGTGTGTGTGAGCCTGTGTATGTGTGTGTGTGTGTGTGTGTGTGTGTGTGAATGATTTCTGTGTGTTTGATACTTTCTGATCTCACAGCTTGACGCAGCAACGACTTGACTTTTTAGAAGCTTTAATCAAATTTTTTTTTGGGGGGGCTGGTTTGGGTATTTTGGGGGGAAGGGTGGGGGGTAGTTAGTGGGAGTTGAATGTTTTTAATGAGAATAATAAACCTGAAGAGTTTCTAAGATGTTTTCGTTGTCTTTTATAAAGTCTCTGAGTTGGTTTTTCTTTTTTACGTTTTGTGTTTAAAAAAAATTATTACACACACACACACACACTCACACACACACACTCACACACACACAGACACAAGCACATAGCATTACATCACTGCTATCACCTCACTGCTATCACCTCACTGCTATCATCTCACTGTTATCACCTCACTGCTATCACCTCACTGCTATCACCTCACTGCTATCATCTCACTGTTATGACCTCACTGTTATCATCTCACTGCTATCACCTCACTGCTATCACCTCACTGCTATCACCTCACTGCTATCATCTCACTGCTATCACCTCACTGCTATCACCTCACTGCTATCATCTCACTGCTATCACCTCACTACTATCATCTCACTGCTATCACCTCACTGCTATCATCTCACTGCTATCACCTCACTGCTATCATCTCACTGCTATCATCTCACTACTATCATCTCACTGCTATCACCTCACTGCTATCACATCACTGCTATCACCTCACTGCTATCATCTCACTACTATCACATCACTGCTATCATCTCACTGCTATCATCTCACTGCTATCACCTCACTGCTATCACCTCACTGCTATCATCTCACTGCTATCATCTCACTGCTATCATCTCACTGCTATCACCTCACTGCTATCACCTCACTGTTATCATCTCACTGCTATCATCTCACTGCTATCACCTCACTGTTATCATCTCACTACTATCACCTCACTGCTATCATCTCACTACTATCACCTCACTGCTATCACCTCACTACTATCACATCACTGCTATCATCTCACTGCTATCATCTCACTGCTATCACCTCACTGTTATCATCTCACTGCTATCATCTCACTACTATCATCTCACTACTATCACATCACTGCTATCATCTCACTGCTATCATCTCACTGCTATCACCTCACTGCTATCACCTCACTGCTATCACCTCACTGCTATCACCTCACTGCTATCATCTCACTGCTATCACCTCACTGCTATCACCTCACTGCTATCACCTCACTGCTATCACCTCACTGCTATCATCTCACTGCTATCACCTCACTGCTATCATCTCACTGCTATCATCTCACTACTATCACCTCACTGCTATCACCTCACTGCTATCACCTCACTGCTATCACCTCACTGCTATCATCTCACTGCTATCACCTCACTGCTATCACCTCACTGCTATCACCTCACTGCTATCATCTCACTGCTATCACCTCACTGTTATCACCTCACTGCTATCACCTCACTGCTATCACCTCACTGCTATCACCTCACTGTTATCACCTCACTGCTATCACCTCACTGCTATCACCTCACTGCTATCACCTCACTGTTATCACCTCACTGCTATCACCTCACTGCTATCACCTCACTGCTATCACCTCACTGTTATCACCTCACTGCTATCATCTCACTACTATCACCTCACTGCTATCACCTCACTGCTATCACCTCACTGCTATCATCTCACTACTATCACCTCACTGCTATCACCTCACTGCTATCATCTCACTACTATCACCTCACTGCTATCACCTCACTGCTATCATCTCACTACTATCACCTCACTGCTATCACCTCTCTGCTATCACCTCACTGCTATCACCTCACTGTTATCATCTCACTGCTATCACCTCACTGCTATCACCTCACTGCTATCATCTCACTGCTATCATCTCACTGCTATCATCTCACTACTATCACCTCACTGCTATCACCTCACTGCTATCACCTCACTGCTATCACCTCACTGCTATCATCTCACTACTATCACCTCACTGCTATCACCTCACTGCTATCATCTCACTACTATCACCTCACTGCTATCACCTCACTGCTATCATCTCACTGCTATCACCTCACTGCTATCACCTCACTGCTATCACCTCACTGCTATCATCTCACTACTATCACCTCACTGCTATCACCTCAATGCTATCACCTCACTACTATCATCTCACTGCTGCCATCTCTCTGCTATCACCTCACTGCTATCACCTCACTGCTATCACCTCACTGCTATCATCTCACTACTATCACCTCACTGCTATCACCTCACTGCTATCATCTCACTACTATCATCTCACTGCTATCATCTCACTACTATCATCTCACTGCTATCATCTCACTGTTATCATCTCACTACTATCACCTCACTGCTATCACCTCACTGCTATCATCTCACTGCTATCACCTCACTGCTATCATCTCACTGCTATCATCTCACTGTTATCATCTCACTACTATCACCTCACTGCTATCACCTCACTGCTATCACCTCACTGCTATCATCTCACTACTATCATCTCACTGCTATCATCTCACTACTATCATCTCACTGTTATCACCTCACTGCTATCATCTCACTGCTATCATCTCACTGTTATCATCTCACTACTATCACCTCACTGCTATCATCTCACTGCTATCATCTCACTGCTATCATCTCACTACTATCATCTCACTGTTATCATCTCACTGTTATCATCTCACTGCTATCATCTCACTGCTATCATCTCACTGTTATCATCTCACTACTATCACCTCACTGCTATCACCTCACTGCTATCATCTCACTGCTATCATCTCACTGTTATCATCTCACTACTATCACCTCACTGCTATCACCTCACTGCTATCATCTCACTGTTATCATCTCACTGTTATCATCTCACTGCTATCATCTCACTGCTATCATCTCACTACTATCACCTCACTACTATCACCTCACTACTATCATCTCACTACTATCATCTCACTGCTATCATCTCACTGTTATCATCTCACTACTATCACCTCACTGCTATCACCTCACTACTATCATCTCACTGCTATCATCTCACTGTTATCATCTCACTACTATCACCTCACTGCTATCACCTCACTGCTATCATCTCACTGCTATCACCTCACTGCTATCACCTCACTGTTATCACCTCACTGCTATCATCTCACTGCTATCACCTCACTGCTATCATCTCACTGCTGCCATCTCTCTGCTAGCAGAGAGAACAGGTTTATTGATCCATTCAGCTCACACAGATCAATATCTTCAGGATTCTGTGTGAGAGTCTGGAGGGGGATTTTCTCACACTCTACAGTCAGTCAGGTGGAGCCCTGATTGGAGGGTTATGAGGTCAGCAGGGGGCGGGGCCTGTCACTGTAACAAGCCAATGATGAGTGGGCGTGGAGAAGACGACTGATAAACATCTGAGCCAATCAGACGGCCCAGAGGGAGACCACAACAGTAACTGGTCCCTGAGGAGAGAAGGGGCGTGTTTCAATTAGACTGTGTGTGTGTGTGTGTGTGTGTGTGTGTGTGTGTGTGTGTGTGTGTGTGTGTGTGTGTGTGTGTGTGTGTGTGTGTGTGTGATGATGCTTCAGCCTCGGTTCCCACCTCTATCTCTCGTTTCACTCAGCTCGTCATTGTCTGAGTTTATCTGATCTATAATAAAACGTAACGTTAATGGACTAAAAGTTGTTCTGTTGTTGCTGCTGACAGACTCAGATTATTATTCTAAGTGGCTGACAACATTATGGGATGGATCCCTACAGAGATAGACCTTTTAGTTAAAGAGTAAGGTCCTTTTAGTTTAACATGAAAATCACCATCACCAAACTCCACCAGACTCCATGTAAATAATCAGGACTTTTATCATCGTTAAACACACTTCATTCAAAGTGGACAGAAACTAAATAAAACTACCAAAAGCCGTCTTGGTTCATCTTTCCACTGTTCCAACAATCACCACTCTGGTTTGGTTGAAATAAACCCTTAATTCATCCATTTACATGTGGAGATATGCTGGCTCTATACACGCTAAAAGTCCTGATTATTTACATGGAGTCTGGTGGAGATATGCTTGCTCTATACACGCTAAAAGTCCTGATTATTTACATGGAGTCTGGTGGAGATATGCTGGCTCTATACACGCTAAAAGTCCTGATTATTTACATGGAGTCTGGTGGAGATATGCTGGCTCTATACACGCTAAAAGTCCTGATTATTTACATGGAGTCTGGTGGAGATATGCTGGCTCTATACACGCTAAAAGTCCTGATTATTTACATGGAGTCTGGTGGAGATATGCTGGCTCTATACACGCTAAAAGTCCTGATTATTTACATGGAGTCTGGTGGAGATATGCTGGCTCTATACACGCTAAAAGTCCTGATTATTTACATGGAGTCTGGTGGAGATATGCTGGCTCTATACACGCTAAAAGTCCTGATTATTTACATGGAGTCTGGTGGAGATATGCTGGCTCTATACACGCTAAAAGTCCTGATTATTTACATGGAGTCTGGTGGAGATATGCCGGCTCTATACACGCTAAAAGTCCTGATTATTTACATGGAGTCTGGTGGAGATATGCTTGCTCTATACACGCTAAAAGTCCTGATTATTTACATGGAGTCTGGTGGAGATATGCCTGCTCTATACACGCTAAAAGTCCTGATTATTTACATGGAGTCTGGTGGAGATATGCTGGCTCTATACACGCTAAAAGTCCTGATTATTTACATGGAGTCTGGTGGAGATATGCTGGCTCTATACACGCTAAAAGTCCTGATTATTTACATGGAGTCTGGTGGAGATATGCTGGCTCTATACACGCTAAAAGTCCTGATTATTTACATGGAGTCTGGTGGAGATATGCTTGCTCTATACACGCTAAAAGTCCTGATTATTTACATGGAGTCTGGTGGAGATATGCCGGCTCTATACACGCTAAAAGTCCTGATTATTTACATGGAGTCTGGTGGAGATATGCTGGCTCTATACACGCTAAAAGTCCTGATTATTTACATGGAGTCTGGTGGAGATATGCTGGCTCTATACACGCTAATGGAGTCCTGTGGGTGCAACAAGTGTAGTTGTTTAGTTCAACATGGAAGAGCCCCGAAATCCCCATCACCAAACCTACCAAAAGTGACCATTTAATAAACATAAGAAACAGTCAAATGTACTGAGTGGACCAGACTCTGTCTTTGTGGTTCAGATCAGATAAACTGAGACAATGAAAGATCTGCAGAGGTGGGAACTGACACTGAAGCATCCTCTCACACACACACACACACACACACACACACACACACACACACACACACACACACACACACACACACACACACACACACACAGACACACACACACACACACACACTCTCTCTAATTGAAACACGCCCCTTCTCTCCTCTGGGACCAGTTACTGTTGTGGTCTTCCTCTGGGCCGTCTGATTGGCTCAGATGTTTATCAGTCGTCTTCTCCACGCCCACTCATCATTGGCTTGTTACAGTGACAGGCCCCGCCCCCTGCTGACCCCATAACCCTCCAATCAGGGCTCCTCCTGACTGACTGATGTGAACAGCAGAGCTCTCGTTGTATAAATCTCTTTCCCCCAAAACAAACATTGCTTGTGACTGTCGGGTCAAGGTGTTCATCTTGGCTCCTACTGTTGTGTAGTATTGTTGTGAAACCTTTTTACTATAATTCAATTAATTTAACCAGGATGCAAGTTTTGGTTATTCTGGGTCAAAATGTAAAAAAAATTCCAATGTTTTGGTAATCTTTTTCGACACTTTTGTCACTTTTTTGGAAGTTTCTGTCAATATTTTTCTGCTTTTTTGACATTTTTTTCCTACGTATTTCAACGTTTTTCTTTACATGCTATAAAATTGACTACAACACCCAAATTTAATGAAAGTACTGAACTGATCATGTATTTAACTTGTGAAGAGCGTTGTAGGGAACCACTTTATTTAGTTTTGAGAATTTGGTTAAAAGAAACCCATATAGATATAGAAACTTTTTGAAAACGGGTAAAAAAACCCCGAGGACAACAGGATGGCTAAAATATCATATAATATTCTGTGTGATGATTGTTGGTTGTTTTCATACGTGATGCAAAATGTTTCTGATTAATAAAGATTAAAGTGATTGTACTCTGAGTGATTTATTGTTAAACGTACAATCTGTAATTTTCTCTCAATCAAAACGAAAAGAAAAGACACATACTATACTATGACTTTTCATGAATTTGTTTCACTTTTTTCGACATACTATGCTATGACTTTTTGACTTTTTTCAACATACTATACTATGACTTTTTTGACTTTTTTGGACATACTATGCTATGACTCTCTATGACTGGGTGTCTGTGTCTGTTTGCCGGTGTGAACACCAAATCATAGAGCCAACGTGTCATCAGGTAGCTTCAGGATCAGCTCACCAACATGAGACTTCATAATCTGAGGAGGAAGGATCCAACCCATGGTCTGCTTTCAGATGATGAACGTCAACATTACAACTTTAAAGATAGCTCTGTGAGATAAGGAGCTGAAGATGTGAACAAGTTTGGAGGTTGAGGGTTCAATCACTCGGTGGGTCACAGGATTTTAAGATTTAGCATTTAAAGTGAAGAACTCAAATCCACATGGAGACAGTGATGAGCTCAGATATCAGATCAGGTATCTCAGAGATATAGAACGCTGGTTGGAAGACTTCACTGGATGAGGAGCTGTTCATTTTAAGGTTAAACACCCAAAATACATGATAAACTACGGAGCCCCCTGGTCCAACTTTGTCAAAAAAATTATTTATAACTATCTCGAGGCCTCAAGATAGTATCTTGTTGCCACAAGATATTATCTTGAGGCCACGAGATAGTTATAATGAATTTTTTTTTGATAAAGTGGGACCAGGGGGTCTCCGTAATAAACCAAGTCACAAAAAGTCATAAAAAGTCATAGTACAGCATGTCGAAAAAAGCATAAAAAAGTCATAGTACAGCATGTCGAAAAAAGCATTACATAGTCATAGTACAGCATGTCGAAAAAAGCATAAAAAAGTCATAGTATAGTATGTCGAAAAAAGCATAAAAAAGTATGTAGCTAATCCAACATCACAATGTAGCACTGCTAGCTGTTTCTGCAATATGAGCCATCACTGGTCAATATTCGGCACTATGCACGTTAATGTATGTATTACTCTTTGTTACCTCCAACTATGCAATATGTCACCTCTATTCATCTGTATATCTTTGTTTATATGTCTTTTATATAAAGATTGTTTGTTGTGTAAATATGTTTGATTTATTACTATTATTATTTATTATAACTAATTCTATTTTTTCTATTTCTTATACTTTATGTATATTTGTTCTCCTATGTGTACTTAATGTGTATTTGTGTTATTCTGATGTGTGTACATTTTTCTCTGTTGAGCTGCTGTAGCACAGGAGTTTCCCTAGTGTGGGATTAATAAAGTCTATCTTATCTTATCTTTAATAATAAATCACTCAGAGTAGAATCACTTTAATCTTTATTGATCAGAAACATTTTGCATCACGTACGAAAACAACCAACAATCATCACACAGAAGAAGAGATTTACATTTTTATAAAAGCAACAATAAAAGCACCAAAAGTTCCTTTAATATGAAAGAAACTGCATCTGGTTACTGATTCTCCTGCTGAGACAGCAGAACTAACATCACAACATGTCTAATAATAATAATAATAACAATAATAATAATAATAATAATAACAGTAATACATCTAATATTTCATTAATAATGAAACTGATGAATGTGAATATCACATGAACACTCAGTCCGATGCAACAATATGTTTTTAACATCGGACCGATCTGCTGTTTGAATGATAACTTCATGATGTCAACAACGTTCAGAGAAGACTGGGGGGCGCATCACAGAAACCTCTCACATCTCAACGTGGTAGCTTTGGTAACCATGGTGATAAGGGTTAGGACCTGACATGGGGTGGGTAAGTAACAAAGTAAAAATACTTCATTACTGTATTCAAGTACATTTTCCAGATATTTTTACTTTACTATTCATTTTTGTGACGACTTTTTACGTTCTAGTCCTTACGTTTTACAAAATTGGCTCGTTGCTTTAATTTCAAATAATTTCACTGGAGTTACCGTTTATTATTTTTCACGTTATCGATACCGAATTCTATCTAATTGGACGGGAATATGCGCTGCACTTGAACGCACCACTGCAAGACGACTCGACAGATTCGGCGGCAAATCATTGCGGCTTGATGGCGGTAACGTTAGCACATGTATTAGTATTATAGACGGGGACGTGATATGATTGAAAATGGAGAAAACAGAGATCCCATTTCGGGATCCTTGGCCTTATCTGAGAGAGATAGTAGGCATCCAGAATGACTCCTGGCCAATAGGCTGCAAATTGTGCCAAATGAAACGCCACGAAAAACCATATTTGAGCACACACACACACACACATACATGTAGATACCTTTAAATGTTAAGGGGAAAACTGCATTCCATTGTCTTTGTACTTGTACTTAGCACAATGACAACAAAGTTGAATCTAATGTAATTTAATCTAAAGTTCTGCCGTCTTTACAATTACATTTGGCCAAAAAAAACTGAGTGTCATGTGGCGACGAGAGTTAAATTTAGGCACCAAAACGACTAGTTAAGATTAGGAAAACGATCGTGGAATGGAACACTAACCCAACACGCTGGGTGAAAGTTAGGGCTGTCCTCGACTAAAGAAATTCTTAGTCGACTAACACTTATAGGATTTTGTCGATTTTGTCGATAATGGATTAGTTGATTTAATTGACAGAGCTGTGCTCTTTGAGAGGTGGTTAAGACTAGAAAAGCACAATATAAATGTAGTTAATTAACCATCTGTAAAACTGAGTTTCTCCACAATTAATCCTGCAAAAGCACCACTTTAAATCTTGTGTTTACCAGAAATGTGCTCAGAAGTTTCTTGGAAATGAGTAATTAAGCATGAATAAGCATAAAAAATGACTAATGGACTAAAGAAATCTTAGTCGACTAAGACCAAAACTACAGATTAGTCGACTAATCGACTAAGAGGTGGTAGCCCTAGTGAAAGTATTAACATTATATTATTATATGAGCCTAGATTGTGCGAGGTTCTGCATCCCTTCTAGCCAGACCAATGTCGGTTTATAGGATTTTCTACCCTGCGATAAGACAGGATGAAGTAAAGCTTCTGTAATAACAAATTGGGAAAAGACGGGGAAGTTTCTGTGATGTGCCCCCCTGTCAGAGCCAATATGGCGGACCCGTCCTGCCGGTCTCTGCTGGATCCGTCTGATCAGCTGTAGCTGCTCGCCAGGTGGAGGAACTGCAGGAGTCCTCCACAGTCCGAGTCTCCGTCCGCTGAACTCTCACAGCTCGAGTTTGGGGACATCGTCCCCGGAGACGCGTCTTCCTGGTCCACGCTGCCCGCTCGGCATCGGGGCCCCGCCCGGTCCTGGTCCGTCAGCACCTGGTCCGTCAGCACCTGGTCCAGGAAGCTGATGTACCGGAGAGCGAGGCGCAGGATCTCGTTCTTGCTGAGCTTCCTGTCGGGGGGGTGCGTGGGGATGAGACTGCGCAGCTCCGTGAACGCTCCGTTAACGTTCTGCTGCCGCCAGCGCTCCCGACTGTTGGTGGAGACCCGGCGGACCAATCGGGGGACGAGAACCTGAGGGGGGAGGGGGGAGGAGAGGAGGGTTAGCCGGAGTCCAGATCTATGGAGTCTGGTGTGTGCCAGTGCTTTCCGATGTTTTTGTCGGGTTTTTTTGCGGTTTTTAAAATAAATATCTTTTTCTTTTCTTCAAAATGCTATAAAATTGAAAATAAAACATCCAAATTCAATGAAAGTAGTGAACTGATCATTTATTTTACGGAACCATGCACGTTATATTTTATTTTTCTGACAATGTGGTTGAAAGAAACCCAAATTTTTCTGAAATTGAAACCTTTTGAAAACCGGTCCGATTTCCCCCGAGGACAGCAGGAGGGCTAACAGGTTTCATGCTGTGAATGTGAAGTATTTACTTTAGCCACATAATCTTAGCAGTACTTAGGCAGCTTTAAGCCTTACGTTGGTTTTATGTAAGCGTGAGATACTTTCTGGTACGCACAAGAAAGTATCTGTACCTCCAATTAACCCTCGGTTCAAATTTGACCCATTTTCAAAGTTTTTATATCAGAAATATGGGTTTCTTTGAATTAAAATGCCCAAAAATAATATGGATGCATGGCTGTATGGAACCTAGATACAAGATTATTCGCAGGTAAAATGAATTGATTACTTTCTTTGCATTTTGGGTGTTTTTAATTCAATTGTATAGCATTTAAAAACAATATATACGTTTAAATAGTTTTAAAAACAGTATCCTGACTAAACTTTGACATAAACTAGTCTGTGATTCACTCAACATCCTCTGATATTAATTATTAGTCAAAATAATTCACAATTTCTGCTTTGTTTTAAGTCAGAAATTAGGTATAATGTCATATGAATTAGGTTTATTGATTAAAAAAAGCTTTGAAATAAGTGACAAAAACGTTTAAAAAGAAAGCCACAAAAGCATCGGAAAAAGCACCCAAAATATACGAGGGTTTAACAATCATTGTGTATGTTTTTATAATGTGTGATTACAGTAGGTGATGTCGGCACACTTCAGACTCCGTACAAAGGATGTTCTCTGGTATTAAAGGTGAACTCACCATCACGGAGGATCTCAGGACTTTTCTGTTTCTGTTTCATCGTGATGCATCGATCTGGATCACTGCAGACACACACATTATAATAGTGTTAAAACATGTTTTAAATGCATTCACATAAAACAAACTGAAACACATATATGACACAAGTTCATCTGTTTAACAACTGAGTAAAAGACTCTCATCTGATCATGTGAGAAGTTCCACTTTGACCTCATCATAACCAAATAAAAGCCAGCGTTTGAATGTAACTAAGTACATTTACTCCAGTACTGTACTTCAGTACCAGATGTTGAGGTACTTGTAGCTAGATAGATAGATAGTTACAGTAGCAACATATCAGCCACACAGCACAGAATATACATACAATACTGTACTTTACTTGAGTCTTTTCTTTTCATGCCACTTTCTACTTCTACTCCTCTAAATATTGTACTTTTTACTCCACTACATTCATCTGTTACAGCTTTAGTTACTAGTTACTTTAGTTACTCCACTACATTCATCTGTTACAGCTTTAGTTACTAGTTACTTTAGTTACTCCACTACATTCATCTGTTACAGCTTTAGTTACTAGTTACTTTAGTTACTCCACTACATTCATCTGTTCCAGCTTTAGTTACTAGTTACTTTAGTTACTCCACTACATTCATCTGTTACAGCTTTAGTTACTAGTTACTTTAGTTACTCCACTACATTCATCTGTTACAGCTTTAGTTACTAGTTACTTTAGTTACTCCGCTACATTCATCTGTTCCAGCTTTAGTTACTAGTTACTTTAGTTACTCCGCTACATTCATCTGTTACAGCTTTAGTTACTAGTTACTTTAGTTACTCCACTACATTCATCTGTTACAGCTTTAGTTACTAGTTACTTTAGTTACTCCACTACATTCATCTGTTACAGCTTTAGTTACTAGTTACTTTAGTTACTCCACTACATTCATCTGTTCCAGCTTTAGTTACTAGTTACTTTAGTTACTCCACTACATTCATCTGTTACAGCTTTAGTTACTAGTTACTTTAGTTACTAGTTACTTTAGTTACTCTACTACATTCATCTGTTCCAGCTTTAGTTACTAGTTACTTTAGTTACTCCACTACATTCATCTGTTCCAGCTTTAGTTACTAGTTACTTTAGTTACTCCACTACATTCATCTGTTCCAGCTTTAGTTACTAGTTACTTTAGTTACTCCACTACATTCATCTGTTCCAGCTTTAGTTACTAGTTACTTTAGTTACTCCACTACATTCATCTGTTCCAGCTTTAGTTACTAGTTACTTTAGTTACTCCACTACATTCATCTGTTCCAGCTTTAGTTACTAGTTACTTTAGTTACTCCACTACATTCATCTGTTCCAGCTTTAGTTACTAGTTACTTTAGTTACTCCACTACATTCATCTGTTCCAGCTTTAGTTACTAGTTACTTTAGTTACTCCGCTACATTCATCTGTTCCAGCTTTAGTTACTAGTTACTTTAGTTACTCCACTACATTCATCTGTTCCAGCTTTAGTTACTAGTTACTTTAGTTACTCCACTACATTCATCTGTTCCAGCTTTAGTTACTAGTTACTTTAGTTACTCCACTACATTCATCTGTTCCAGCTTTAGTTACTAGTTACTTTAGTTACTCCACTACATTCATCTGTTCCAGCTTTAGTTACTAGTTACTTTAGTTACTCCACTACATTCATCTGTTCCAGCTTTAGTTACTAGTTACTTTAGTTACTCCACTACATTCATCTGTTCCAGCTTTAGTTACTAGTTACTTTAGTTACTCCGCTACATTCATCTGTTACAGCTTTAGTTACTTGTACTTTAGTTACTAGTTACTTTAGTTACTCCGCTACATTCATCTGTTACAGCTTTAGTTACTAGTTACTTTAGTTACTCCACTACATTCATCTGTTACAGCTTTAGTTACTAGTTACTTTAGTTACTCCACTACATTCATCTGTTCCAGCTTTATGTTACTAGTTACTTTAGTTACTCCGCTACATTCATCTGTTCCAGCTTTAGTTACTAGTTACTTTAGTTACTCCACTACATTCATCTGTTCCAGCTTTAGTTACTAGTTACTTTAGTTACTCCACTACATTCATCTGTTACAGCTTTAGTTACTAGTTACTTTAGTTACTCCGCTACATTCATCTGTTTCAGCTTTAGTTACTAGTTACTTTAGTTACTCCACTACATTCATCTGTTACAGCTTTAGTTACTAGTTACTTTAGTTACTCCGCTACATTCATCTGTTACAGCTTTAGTTACTAGTTACTTTAGTTACTCCA
>JABUOV010000039.1:157500-187500 GCA_025617405.1 Perca schrenkii
ACACAGAGACACACAGACACACAAACAGACACACACACCTCTCTTATCTCTGCAATGTTTCCTCTGATGCTGAGATGAAGAAGTCATGTGTGATACCAGATAAAGAGAAGCAGCTGATGAGTGTTGGTGTAGAGCGTATATGAGCTGAGTGGTGTCAGTGTTTGTCGACCTCGGAGCAGAATGGCTGCAGTCACAGAGCTCTCCTTCCTGCTGTTTGCTCTCATCAACTACATCCATGCACAAGAACAGATCATCATCCGACGGGAAAGGACCAGTTATACCTTCTACCTCCCCGAGAACACCAACTCCTGCCTGATCTCCAGATCTGTTGGTGAGGAGAAGCTTGTCCTGTGGAACACCTCTGACCTCTGGTCCAACAACCCCTCAGTACCTCAACACCTGAAACAACGACTTGTCAGCTCGGTGAATATTTCTTCTTACACCATCCTCCACCTGACCCATTCAGACTCCGGCCGGTACCGAGAGGAGTGTTGGACTGAGGGCAAAATGACGCATGAGAACAACTTCACTATTACTGTTTGTGCTTTACTATATCGGAGGAATATCACAGCGAGGCTTGGAGAAACAGTGGACCTGCCATGTAAGAGAGCAGCTGATAATCTGGATGTCCTGTGGCTCAAACAGGACTCTAGATATAAGCAAAAAACATGGAGCAGAGTTTTTGGGGACAAGACGACATCAGTGATAAACAATGTTAGAGGAAGATACCAAGTGGTGACAAAGAAATCAGCTCTTCGTGTTTCCAATGTCAGAGCAACAGACTTTACAGACTACAGATGTCTGGTGATGAACCAACAGCAGTGTGTTAGCAGTCACACTGTAGAGTTGAGACTACAGTTTGAGAGAATGTACCACTCAGTGGGAGAGACTGCTGTGTTGCCGTGCAATGCTGCTGACTCCACTGATGAACAGCGCCCACGTTGGAGGAAGTATAATCCAAAAACAAAATCCTTCACTGACCTAGAACTACAAAACCAAACTGTTCCTTCAGTAGACCAAAACTACTCGCTGGTGTTTTCATCTCTAATGTTAAATCACTCAGGTCGGTACTCCTGTAAAGCCTCTATGAGATGGCAAGTGTATCGGCTGTTTGTGTGTCCCCAAATTTGCCCACCCTGCTGTAGAGCTCTTCTCAGAGGGAGAAGAAGTCACTCTCAGATGCAGAGATTGGAGAAAGGGTTTGTGGCATGGTTGGTTTATCAAGTCTCACCGAACAGAGGGAAGAATCTTTAGTGTAATGTCTAATCAGAGCATGAGCAGAGTTAGCAGGTTTAAACGTAACCTGGTAATCTCTAATATCTCAGTGGGAGACGCAGGGGAGTACTGGTGTGTAGTTTATGATGATGATGGTCAGTGTGTGTCAACAGAGAGAACTGTGTTAGTGTACATGGAGCCCTTTGGGATTTACTCCACCTTCTTCAAAGTGCGATGCTCAGTGCTCAGTGTCCTGCTGCTGATGCTCTGTGCTGCTGTAGTCGCTGTGAACCTGAGGACACGGAGAGGAGCGCAGCTTTCAGCTCACACACACACTTAATATGCATATATGATCATTTCATCATTGGCTTTAATACAGCCTGGTATACACTGGCTTTAATACAGCCTGGTATACACTGGCTTTAATACAGCCTGGTATACACTGGCTTTTAATACAGCCTGGTATACACTGGCTCTAATACAGCCTGGTATACACTGGCTTTAATACAGCCTGGTATACACTGGCTTTAATACAGCCTGGTATACACTGGCTTTAATACAGTCTGGTATACACTGGCTTTAATACAGCCTGGTATACACTGGCTTTAATACAGCCTGGTATACACTGGCTTTAATACAGCCTGGTATACACTGGCTTTAATACAGCCTGGTATACACTGGCTTTAATACAGCCTGGTATACACTGGCTTTAATACAGCCTGGTATACACTGGCTTTAATACAGCCTGGTATACACTGGCTTTAATACAGCCTGGTATACACTGGCTTTAATACAGCCTGGTATACACTGGCTTTAATACAGCCTGGTATACACTGGCTTTAAAACAAGGGATGGGACACATTCATGCAGAGAAAACATTTAAACTAGAACACAAAAGACAAAGAGAGAGATTACAGAAACAACAAAGAGAAATGATGGGGAAATAAGACATAAATACCCAATGATTATTATTATAATAATATAAAATAAGTTTTTAATGTTAGAAGGTAACCTTTGATCCTGACAGGGTGCAGATGTTCCCTTATGGTCTGTATTAGTATGTTGTGTATATATGTAGATGATATATATATATATATATTGAGTATAGTTGATATATCTAGATGATATTTTGATATGAGTGTATGTGTATGTATGTATATGTCTGTGATGTTCCAGATGTTGTATTTTAAATCTCAAGATTATGTGATGTTGTATATTATATATGAAGGAATATGAATTGTCTTTAATGCTTTTATAATTGTTGTATCTTGCAGTGTTGTCAGTGTTATAAACTTATCATATTTTGGTCTATATCTATGATCTATTGTCTGTTTAATAAACATTATTAATTAACTATAAAACTTGTTCTGATTTCTGATTAATTATTATAAGAAACATATCTATTGGTCTGTAAATTTGTTCTTATTTTAGCTTTCATTAAGTAAAGTTTATTTCTAGAGCACATTTAAACACAGTTTAATCTGACCAAAGTACTGAATAAAAGAACATTAAAATGTAAACATCAAAACCCAGAAAGAAGATCCCAACGCCAACAACAAGCAGCAGTTCCCAAACCCAGAATCATAGACATGATGAGAACAGATTGAGAGATTAGAGAGTTCAAATGTGTCTTTATGCGAGATATAAAAACAGAAATGGAGGGAGCACATCTGATATCTGAAGGCAGCAGCTTCCACTGTCGTGGAGTAGCAACTGGAAAGACTTTGTCCCATATTTGGCAGTTTGCAGATGATCTTTATCTGTGTTTTATTATAAAGTTAATGAAATAAAAGGTGTTGTACTTTGTCTTAGCTACAGCTCTGAGTCTCTCCCTCTGCTCCCTTTTCACTCACCACTGAGTCTCTCTTCATGTCCCGTCCACAACACTATCTGGTTGGTAGATGTTAGATGATTAACAGCCAATCAGAACTCACCATAACATGCAGCAGCCTCAAGCAGAAGCGTCTCTAGTTCCGGTGGAGTTGGTCTCGCTCCGGGCGAGTCCCCCTAAATCTAGAGCGCTCCTTTAATGAGTCATTTAGGAAACTCTGAAGCAATTATTCCTAACCTAAACAGGCAGAAACAGACCATAATAAGTTCAAAGTTCAAGTGTATTGTCATGTGCATTTAAATGTACCATGTACAGAGAGAATACAATGAAATGTGCTTTGCCCTGGCCCTTCTCTCCTCATAAACACTATCAATATAATTTGAATAAAATATAATAAAATGACCTGAATACGTAGTACAATCTAATATGTGTAGCAAGACACACACACACACACACACACACACACACACACACACACACACTCTTATATCTGCATACTTTCCTCTGATGATGAGATAAAGAAGTTATGTTTGTTAAAAAACAGGAAAAGAGCAGCTGCTGATGAGGGTTGGCATGGCGATCTGATGCCCACATCCTGCGTTGAGATATCAGCCTACGCAGGGATGTCTACAGAGAGAGTAACTTAATGAACAGTTACAACAGGACTACAGATTACAGCTAGTAATTCAATCAGGAGAGACTTGTTTGCAAATATGCAAAAGGTTTAATGTACAAGCACATGTAGCTGTACAGAGTATTGGAGATTGAACTCCATCGTTATATTAATACATTTAATATAGGGATAGGGAACCATGCTGTAACCCCAAAAATGTGACTGAATGAACACACACACACACACACACACAGACGCACACAGACACACACACAGACACACACCCCCCCTCACACAGAGACACTCACACACACACACACACACTCACACACACACACATACACACACATACAAATAAACACACACATCGAAACACACACACACACACACACACACACACACACACTGAGATACACACACTGTCACTCAGAACACTGAGATACACACTCACTAAACTCATTCACAGCCACACAACTCTTAACACACAAGTCTCAGAACAGGCTCAGTGCAGCCAAACAATCCTCACTGAGAACACACACACTGAGATAACACACACTGAGAACACACACACTGAGATAACACACACTGAGAAACACACACACACTAAGAAACACATACACACAAACTGTCACTCAGAACACACTGAGATAACACACACTGAGGCACACACACACACTGAGACACACACACTTGGATAACACACACTGAGATACACACACACTGATGCACACACACACACACACACACACACACACACACACACACACACTTGGATAACACACACTGAGATACACACACACTGATGCACACACACACACACACACACACACACACACACACACACACACACACACTTGGATAACACACACTGAGACACACACACGCACACACACAAACACACACACACAGAGACACACAGACACACAAACAGACACACACACCTCTCTTATCTCTGCAATGTTTCCTCTGATGCTGAGATGAAGAAGTCATGTGTGATACCAGATAAAGAGAAGCAGCTGATGAGTGTTGGTGTAGAGCGTATATGAGCTGAGTGGTGTCAGTGTTTGTCGACCTCGGAGCAGAATGGCTGCAGTCACAGAGCTCTCCTTCCTGCTGTTTGCTCTCATCAACTACATCCATGCACAAGAACAGATCATCATCCGACGGGAAAGGACCAGTTATACCTTCTACCTCCCCGAGAACACCAACTCCTGCCTGATCTCCAGATCTGTTGGTGAGGAGAAGCTTGTCCTGTGGAACACCTCTGACCTCTGGTCCAACAACCCCTCAGTACCTCAACACCTGAAACAACGACTTGTCAGCTCGGTGAATATTTCTTCTTACACCATCCTCCACCTGACCCATTCAGACTCCGGCCGGTACCGAGAGGAGTGTTGGACTGAGGGCAAAATGACGCATGAGAACAACTTCACTATTACTGTTTGTGCTTTACTATATCGGAGGAATATCACAGCGAGGCTTGGAGAAACAGTGGACCTGCCATGTAAGAGAGCAGCTGATAATCTGGATGTCCTGTGGCTCAAACAGGACTCTAGATATAAGCAAATAACATGGAGCAGAGTTTTTGGGGGACAAGACGACATCAGTGATAAACAAGGTTAGAGGAAGATAACAAGTGGTGACAAAGAAATCAGCTCTTCGAGTTTACAATGACAGGGCAACAGACTTTGCAGACTACAGATATCTGGTGAGGAACCAACAGCAGTGTGTTAGCAGTCACACTGTAGAGTTGAGACTACAGTTTGAGAGAATGTACCACTCAGTGGGAGAGACTGCTGTGTTGCCGTGCAATGCTGCTGACTCCACTGATGAACAGCGCCCACGTTGGAGGAAGTATAATCCAAAAACAAAATCCTTCACTGACCTAGAACTACAAAACCAAACTGTTCCTTCAGTAGACCAAAACTACTCGCTGGTGTTTTCATCTCTAATGTTAAATCACTCAGGTCGGTACTCCTGTAAAGCCTCTATGAGATGGCAAGTGTATCGGCTGTTTGTGTGTCCCAAATTTGCCCACCCTGCTGTAGAGCTCTTCTCAGAGGGAGAAGAAGTCACTCTCAGATGCAGAGATTGGAGAAAGGGTTTGTGGCATGGTTGGTTTATCAAGTCTCACCGAACAGAGGGAAGAATCTTTAGTGTAATGTCTAATCAGAGCATGAGCAGAGTTAGCAGGTTTAAACGTAACCTGGTAATCTCTAATATCTCAGTGGGAGACGCAGGGGAGTACTGGTGTGTAGTTTATGATGATGATGGTCAGTGTGTGTCAACAGAGAGAACTGTGTTAGTGTACATGGAGCCCTTTGGGATTTACTCCACCTTCTTCAAAGTGCGATGCTCAGTGCTCAGTGTCCTGCTGCTGATGCTCTGTGCTGCTGTAGTCGCTGTGAACCTGAGGACACGGAGAGGAGCGCAGCTTTCAGCTCACACACACACTTAATATGCATATATGATCATTTCATCATTGGCTTTAATACAGCCTGGTATACACTGGCTTTAATACAGCCTGGTATACACTGGCTTTAATACAGCCTGGTATACACTGGCTTTAATACAGCCTGGTATACACTGGCTTTAATACAGCCTGGTATACACTGGCTTTAATACAGCCTGGTATACACTGGCTTTAATACAGCCTGGTATACACTGGCTTTAATACAGTCTGGTATACACTGGCTTTAATACAGCCTGGTATACACTGGCTTTAATACAGCCTGGTATACACTGGCTTTAATACAGCCTGGTATACACTGGCTTTAATACAGCCTGGTATACACTGGCTTTAATACAGCCTGGTATACACTGGCTTTAATACAGCCTGGTATACACTGGCTTTAATACAGCCTGGTATACACTGGCTTTAATACAGCCTGGTATACACTGGCTTTAATACAGCCTGGTATACACTGGCTTTAATACAGCCTGGTATACACTGGCTTTAAAACAAGGGATGGGACACATTCATGCAGAGAAAACATTTAAACTAGAACACAAAAGACAAAGAGAGAGATTACAGAAACAACAAAGAGAAATGATGGGGAATAAGACATAAATACCCAATGATTATTATTATTATAATAATATAAAATAAGTTTTTAATGTTAGAAGGTAACCTTTGATCCTGACAGGGTGCAGATGTTCCCTTATGGTCTGTATTAGTATGCTGTGTGTATATATATATATATATATATATATATATATATATATATATATAGATGATATTATATTGTATATATATATATATATATATATTGAGTTCCAGAAGTTTTATTTTAAATCTAAAGATTATGTGATGTTTTATATTATATATGAAGGAATATGAATTGTCTTTAATGCATTTATAATAGTTGTATCTTGCGTGTTGTCAGTGTTATAATCTTGTTATTATATCTTGGTCTATATCTATAATCTATCGTCTGTTTAATAAACATTATTAATAAACAATAAAACTTGTTCTGATTGTGATTTCTGATTAATTATTATAAGCAACATATCTCTGGGTCCGTAAAATGTTTCTTATCTTAACTTTCAGTAAGTAAACTTGATTTCTAGAGCACATTTAAACACACATTAACCTGACCAATGTGCTGATTAAAAGAACATTAAAATGTAAATATCAAAACCCAAAAAGAAGATCCCAACACCAACAACAAGCAGCAGTTCCCAAACCCAGAATGATAGACATGATGAGACCAGATTGAGAGATTAGAGAGTTATAATGGGTCTTTATCCCAGATATAAAAACAGAAATGGAGGGAGCACATCTGATATGTGAAGGCAGCAGCTTCCACCGTCGTGGAGCAGCAGCTGAAAGGCTCTGTCCCATATTTGGCAGTTTGCAGATGATCTGTATCTGTGTTTTATTATAAAGTTAATGAAATAAAAGGTGTTGTACTTTGTCTCAGCTACAGCTCTGAGTCTGTCCCTCTGCTCCCGTTTACCTCACCACTGAGTCTCACTTCATGTACCCGCCCCCAACACTATCTGGTTGGTAGATGTTAGATGATTAACAGCCAATCAGAACTCACCATAACATGCAGCAGCCTCAAGCAGAAGCGTCTCTAGTTCCGGTGGAGTTGGTCTCGCTCTGGGCGAGTCCCCCTAAATCTAGAGCACTCCTTTAATGAGTCATTTAGGAAACTCTGAAGCAATTATTCCTAACCTAACCAGGCAGAAACAGACCATAATAAGTTCAAGTTTATTGTCATGTGCATTTAAATTACCATGTACAGAGAGAATACAATGAAATGTGCTTTGCCCTAGCCCTCTCTCCTCATAAACACTATCAATATAATTTGAATAAAATATAATAAAATGACCTGAATACGTATTACAATATGTGTAGCAAGACACACACACACACACACACACACACACACACACACACACACACCTCTTATATCTGCATACTTTCCTCTGATGATGAGATAAAGAAGTTATGTTTGTTAAAAAAACAGGAAAAGAGATGCTGCCGATGAGGGTTGTCACGGTGACCTGACGGCCATATCCTGCCTGAGATATCAGCCTACGCAGGGATGTCTACAGAGAGTAACCTAAGTAACAATTTCAACATGACTACAGCTAGTAAAAGTATTTTCTCAAATGTTCTGTGAACTGGAGCCTCATACATGAAATAATACAATGCAATATACTTACGTGATCACAGCACAATTCTTTCTGCCAGTCGGGCTGCAGCAGAAAAGCTCTATACAGCTTTGATATTATTGGTATTTTTAGCCCAATAACCGCTGTTTTAATCAACATTTATTCACCAGATCGTATAATGGTTTATATGTGTATTTCTTTTAATGTTATTTAAAACTATAACACGCACACACACACACACACACACACACACACACACACACACACACACACATTGAAACCTTTCACTCAAAGAGCCAAATAACACACCAATCTCCAAAACCATCAGCTGTTTATCAGACAGTTTTAATAAAAGACTACACACCCTTCTCTACCTGAGTCACACACATCTAACAGAGAGGGACTAGCTTCTACTATTCCAAACACATCCAATCAAAATTCTGCACTTAATCACCATGTGACACATATTTAACACTGCTCACATATGAAAACATGAATTGGTTAACTGATCAATAACCAATAACTGCTTTAGTGTGGACCTATAAATAGGTCTGATGAGATCAGGGCCGCCCTTATCAATAGACTTGTAACAATCCCACCTTCATGCTCAACTTTTGTTCTTCTCACCATTGTTGTCATTTGACCACAATTTGCACTAACTGTATATTGATTCTTTACTACATTTCAACAATTATATAGACTGTTTATTCATGTATATTGTGTTATTACCATATCACTTTCACATATCCATCGACTTACTTATACCTCACTTTGCACCAGCTATGTAATGCTTACTTAATCTGTACTTTATGTAGCCTATTTTATTCTGTATTCCTGTATTGCATTGAATTTAAAACTGACAAATTGACGAAAATGGCAAAAAAAAACACAGCGAAATTTCCCATTGACTATAATGGGAAATCTTTGGGAAATCGCTTAACATAGCTCCAAATAACCCCTCTTTGGGGCCATACCCATTTGCCAAACTTTAACGTAGAAAAATAATTAAAAGTTTAAACCGAAGACAAGACTTTGGCCTTTATTGGGCTGAATGGGCATTCTGATATCAAGCACGGTTTCTACCAAATCACAGCTTATGTATCGTCCAGTTTTCAGAACATTTCAGATTTTCCAATGTGTGTGTATGGGGACCTAATATTGAGAGTCAGAGGGGAGGAGAGAGGGGGGAGCTGCAGTATGATTCTCTGAAATATTTCTAAACAAATTGCTCTCTCCGATACAGTTTTCACTCTTCATACATCATGGTTGGTCAAAATGTAGGAACTTTTGTGCCGGTCAGACATGTAACCAGGGAATCCACCGGACTTAAACTTTTGGCTCTGTTCATACCAACTGCCGATAGAAACAATTAAAAGACTGTTCCCTGTTACCTGCTCTGTGTCGCATATATTTGACACCACAAACCACATCAATGCGTTCGCCAGACTTTTATTTCTCTCGTGATGATAATATTTTTGCCATTTGGACCCACAGTTTTTGAATTACAGAACAAACTAGAGGTATATTTATCATTAAATGGACACGTTTGACCCATGGAAGATACTGTCTCCCCCTCCCTCCTTTACTCCCTCACTGTGGAAATCACTGAGCAACAAGTTCTGACACAGACACCTCCTATCACCTTAACAAATATCTATGGAAGCAACAAGACCCCTTTCAATTTGCATATTAACAAGGTCGTATTACGGAAGATGCAGTGGTTATACTGGTGCACCCCATCTCCAAACATCTTGAAAAACCTCAGGGCTCTGTTTCTTGATTTTTCATCTGCAATTAATACAATTCAACCAGTTTTACTTGTATCAATAATGATTAAGATTCAGATTTATCCTTATCTTATTCTTTGGTATTTTTCATTTCTCACAAACAGGGTTCAGCTAGTGAAAGTAAATGACACACTAAATGTCTGTAGAGGAGCACTTCCAGGACTGAAATTGTTGCTTGAGGTGCTATTTGGATGGGACAATCATATATAGCAAAACTCTCTTTACAAAAATCAAAAAGCCTTTTTTGTTATGGCTTTGTCATCTTAAACCTTTAAAAACTTGACTGACCAGATACCACAATCACTAAGGAAAGGGGGCAGGCAAAAACAACTAAACCAGAGAGAAAGTTTCTGGATTGACAAACTGCAGGCTACTAGATACCCAGGCCTGAACGAAGAACTAGATTTTATTTTTTTCCTGTAAACCATACCCTTTATTTTTTGTGTTGTACCGATGCTTGCATTGTATGTAACTTTTGTGTTTGGTCATGAAAACTCTGTTCTAATAAGTGCCAAGGAGGACATCTAATGGTCTTTGTATAATACTACAACCCTAAACCTGCCTCTGCTAAATGGCGGCTTCTGATTGGTTGTTTGAAATCTTATTAGAAAGTCTTTTCCTGTTTGAAAACTGTTGATTCACTGACAAAGGCTTGTATGCTGAAACGCGTCAGAGTTTTTTAAAGGTTTAAATGACACACTCTCTTCTCCAAAGACAACTAATGTTGGAGTACCCCAGGGCTGTATTAGCTCCCCTGTGTTGCTCACTTCATATACCTCCCACTGCACCACTAGGTTGCCAAACCAGTTTCTGTTAAAATACTCAGATGACTCCACTCTATTGACCCTGTCTACCAAATTTGATGACCCTACAATGTACCAGGGAAACATGGATTGGTTAGTTTAGTGGTGTGATGAAAACACTCTCATTATTGACACTGTGAAGACAGAGGAAATCATCTTTGGAAAAAACCCTGAATTGTCAACTGCCCCCAGTGAAGATTTACAATTCAGTAATCAGTGAAGTCCCAGTCTAAAAATATCTGGGTGTCATGATAGAAAAAATCTCTCATGGACCTCTCATGTAGAGTTTATCTGCAATAAATACAACACCGTGTTTATTTACTCCGTAGATTGAGATCCTTTGGAGCTAGTAGCCAAATAATTTTTGTTTTTCACATCAGTAATGCAGAGTATCATGCTCTATTGTAGCACTGCTTGGCTGAGTAGCCTATCAGTTAAAAATAAAACAAAGCTATTTGATCAAATTACAATAATAGTATGCTCAGACTGGCCAGGAATATTTCAAATGACTCCTCACATGTTTTGCACAGAGACTACCAGCTTCTGCCTTCAAACCGACACTTTAGAGTTCATTCTTTCAATCGTAACAGACTTAAATGCTTTGATGCTTTTATATAGACCTTAGTGGTCCCCTAATATTGTATCTGAAGTCTCTTTTATATAGACCTTAGTGGTCCCCTAATACTGTATCTGAAATCTCTTTTATATAGACCTTAGTGGTCCCCTAATACTGTATCTGAAGTCTCTTTTATATAGAACTTAGTGGTCCTCTAATACTGTATCTGAAGTCTCTTTTATATAGACCTTAGTGGTCCCCTAATACTGTATCTGAAGTCTCTTTTATATAGACCTTAGTGGTCCCCTAATACTGTATCTGAAGTCTTTTTTATATAGACCTTAGTGGTCCCCTAATACTGTATCTGAAGTCTCTTTTATATAGACCTTAGTGGTCCTCTAATACTGTATCTGAAGTCTCTTTTATATAGACCTTAGTGGTCCCCTAATACTGTATCTGAAGTCTCTTTTATATAGACCTTAGTGGTCCACTAATACTGTATCTGAAGTCTCTTTTATATAGACCTTAGTGGTCCCCTAATACTGTATCTGAAGTCTCTTTTATATAGACCTTAGTGGTCCACTAATACTGTATCTAAAGTTTCTTTCCCAAAATTCAGCCTTGGTGCAGAACTACAGCCACTAGAGCCAGTCCCACATTGAGCTTTCCTTAGGATGTACCATTTCTGTGTCTGTAGCTATTGAGGAGGAGGGGGGGGAAAGGTGGAGGGTGGGGGGGTGTGGCCTTGACCAACTGCCACTTTTCTTGTTTGAAAGCCATGATGTCTCTCTCTCTCTCTCATGGGTGGGCCAAATTCTCTGGGCGGGTAAAGCAGAGAAAGGGGAGGTAACCTTACTCCGTATGACCTCATAAGGAGAAGATTCCTGATTGGTCCATCTGAGCTTTCATTTTCTCAAAGGCAGAGCAGGATACCCAGGGCTCGGTTTACACCTATCACCATTCCAAGCCAATTGGGGACCATAAGCAGGCTCAGGGAACTCATTTTAATGTTAAAACCTTATAAAGTGAAATGTTCATGCCAATGGACCTTTACAAGCTATTTCATACATTAATCTATCCAACCCGTTCTCACTCCGAACTCGTAAAATACGGACATTTGGACAGTGGCTCTCAGCATCTGAAGCGATGAAATAAGCACCCGTCAGCGTGTTTGTAGAATGTACCGGGGAGAGCAACAGCTACACAGGGTTTAAAGAGTAGTATGTAAGGGTGAAATTCCATGTAGGGAGGTTGGTTGGGGTGGTGGATAGGTCAAACACAGAACTTTCACCCAGGAGACCGGAGATAGTGTGCCGCGTCCGTCTTCAACTGTCCCGTTATTACCGCATGTCACGGAATCCGCTTTCTTCTTTAACTGTCCCGTTATTCCCACGAGTCAGGGAAACATAAGCCCACCCACAACCTTTCCCTTAACCTAACTGAGTCAAAAGGGACGCCAATAGTCCCGACCATGCGTGTTTAGATAAATTGCGTTATATGACACTAAAGGAGACTTTTAGCGTCAATAACGACAAAGGCACTTGACCAAGCTGAAGCACCCCTAAAAATCCTCTCAGCACCCTTGAAAATGAAGTCCTTATCATTGTGATTCTGTGAAATCGTTTAGTGCTCAAACCTTATTACTTTTGCAAACCTGATTTTAGCGATGGAATAGGATAATGACGACAGGCTCAACTCAGTTGTAGCCTAAAGTCAACAGCCTATCTGTGATTCCCTGAACGAGGCCGCCTCAGCCGACTGGTCAGTCTGCGCAGATAACTTTGGGGAACGTTCGTCAGAGTATGGCTATCAACCACTGAAAAGGTATGGCTAATGGAGTGAAAATTAAGTCTAATCGAATCAATACATATAGGCTACAGGTGTAGTATTTGTGGAACCAATCTGTGATCCCTGATCACAATGATGGCAATTATATCTGAATTAGCCTAGCTTATTCACCATGGAGTCCAATTTTGTTGTGCAACATTAGACAAAATTGCTAACTGTAGGCATGTGTACGGCTTGAGCACCGCTAAAAATAGCATATAGCAAAGCCTATGCTGCTGTTACCTCCCTACCAGACTCTTTCTTATTTTTAACATTCATTGCAAATGAAAAGTAAATAATTCGACCTGACGGATCATCAGACTCATTCATATCAGAACTGAAACACTGGAACAACAAACCCTGACTCAGTTTCCCCGTAGATGGATATACGTTTCTTTTTTTAAAGAAAACAGCCAGGTTCAGGTGAGAAAGTATAAGATAAGCCTTTAACATTATCCCACTGCACTGAACAGCAACCCCATATTCACATATCTTATAAATAGATGCTGCACATGAACAGGCAGGCAGAAACAGACCATAATAAGTTCAAGTTCAAGTGTATTGTAATGTGCATTTAAAAGTACAAAGTACAGAGAGAATGCAATGAAATGTGCTTTGCCCTGGCCCTCTCTTCTCATAAAAACTATCAATACAATTTGAATAAAATATAATAAAATAGCCCCTTACCCTAAACTTAACCATCACAAATAAATGCCTAACCTTAACCCTTACCCTAAACTTAACCATCACAAATAAATGCCTAACCTTAACCCTTACCCTAACCTTAACCATCACAAATAAATGCCTAACCTTAACCCTTACCCTAACCTTAACCATCACAACTAAATGCCTAACCTTAACCCTTACCCTAACCTTAACCATCACAACTAAATGCCTAACCTTAACCCTTACCCTAACCTTAACCATCACAACTAAATGCCTAACCTTAACCCTAACCCTCACCCTAACCATAACCTAGTTCTATCCCTAATCCTAACCCTCAAACAGCCCTTAAACCTTGTGGGGTCCAGTATATGCCTACAAGGGGAAAATTCAGAGCTTCTACAAACTATAGGGACAATTTACTAAATACCTGGAGAATCTCCAATCCAGAAGCCTACCGAGTGACTGAATCATGCTACTGTATTGTTTGTAAGTAAAAAGCAGGTTTTTATTCTCTTTATCTCTCTCTTAAAGTTTTTTTTCGATTGCTAAACGACAGTGGGCACAACTGGAGTCACATGTGCAAAACTCAAACTACAATCTGCATTACCAAGAGTCACCTGAACTAAACAGTTCACTTCACCTGCAAAACTCATTCAAAGCAACACAACTCTTACAATAACACACGTCTCAAAACCAACTCGGTCTCACGCCAGGTCGTGTAATAGTCACGTTATTTTGATTCATAAATTTGTGTACAGGTTAACTGCAACTTGCAGGAACTGCAACACGCGGGACGCGATCCCCGGTCTCCGGGGTGAAAGTCCAGTGTTTTCTGCAACACGCGGGACGCGATCCCCGGTCTCCGGGGTGAAAGTCCAGTGTTTTCTGCAACACGCGGGACGCGATCCCCGGTCTCCGGGGTGAAAGTCCTGTGTTTTCTGCAACACGCGGGACGCGATCCCCGGTCTCCGGGGTGAAAGTCCTGTGTTTTCTGCAACACGCGGGACGCGATCCCCGGTCTCCGGGGTGAAAGTCCTGTGTTTTCTGCAACACGCGGGACGCGATCCCCGGTCTCCGGGGTGAAAGTCCTGTGTTTTCTGCAACACGCGGGACGCGATCCCCGGTCTCCGGGGTGAAAGTCCTGTGTTTTCTGACCCATCCACCACCCCGACCAACCTCCCTACGCGGACTTTCGCATTATCAATATTACTCGCTACCGTCAGTGTTCTGGGATCACAAAATATGCTTCCCATTTAAATGCATTGCTTTCAATTTCGTAATCGGCACACGAAAAAAAAGGCATTTACGTAACCTGTCCACGACTTAATAGATTAAAATAACGTAACTATATAATGACCTGCCGTGACACCTGGCTGCTCAAAACAGGCTCAGTGCAGCCAAACACTATGCACAAGCCTCACTGAGATAACACACACTGTCACTCAGAAAACACTGAGGGTAACAACACTAGCATCAAAAACCAATACACAAATTAATTCTCATCTTTACAGTTTGAACAATTTGAGTGACTTTACACTACTCAATAGTTTCTTTAAGGAAAATATATAGATTGTATAACATACCAATTTTTACATAAGGTAAACAAGAAGGAATGAAAATCAGCATTTTTCTTCAATATAGTATTTTGTCTCTAGTAATTTATGGAATTACTGGGGAAAAAAACTAAAGGTCCATACGTAACAGTACCAAAGAATAGTGTGACTAATTCTGCCTCTCTCCAGCATCATGTGGCAAGTTTTCTTCTTCACATTGGATGTCTGCATCATCTCTAAATACTAATGAATGTGGTGTTTCCATTGCTTTCACCTCAATTACTTTCTGAAAAACAGTAAGAACACAGTTTTGACACAAAATGAACACATTATGGAATTATGTACTTAACAAAAAAGTGTGAAATAACTGAAAACATGTCTTATATTTTAGATTCTTCAAATTAGCCACCCTTTGCTTTTATTATTAATAACGGAAAAACTTCCACTAATTAACCCTGACAAGGCACACCTGTGAAGGTAAAACCATTTCAGGTGACTACCTCATGAAGCTCATTGAGAGAACACCAAGGGTTGGCAGAGTTATCAAAAAAAAGCAAAGGGTGGCTACTTTGAAGAATCTAAAATATAAGACATGTTTTCAGTTATTTCACACTTTTATGTTAAGTACATAATTCCATATGTGTTCATTCATAGTTTTGATGCCTTCAGTGAGAATCTACAATGTAAATAGTCATGAAAATAAAGAAACACATTGAATGAGAAGGTGTGTCCAAACTTTGGCCTGTACTGTATGCAAAACAGAAAAACTGTAAAAGGTTAATAGGTTGTGATTTTGTATGACTGTGCAGTGATGTTTCTTGCTTTTTGTCAAGAACTTTCACAGGTTGTTTGTAAAGGGTACATATGGGTTTTAGCGTAGTCCCACCTGCCTGGGACCAAGTTGTAGAACAGTAAGATAAATGTGAGAAGATCATTGAATGAAAAACAGTTTAGCAGTTTTTTAAAAACTTAAATTAGAATCAATAATTATGCCCAAATACTTAATAAGACAGATATCAGGCTGATGTTGTGTAACATTCCTCTTGACATAGAAATATATGCCGACTGTTTTTCTTACATTAAGACTTTTTTAGACTTGTGTAAAAAACATTGATTACTGGATAGAGAGCTGATGCTGCAACATTTCCTCTGATGATGAGATAAAGAAGTCATGTTTGATAAAAAAAATACAGACACACACATAGACACACACAAACTCATACATACACACACAAAGACACAGACACACACAGACACACACCCACACTCAGACACACAGACACACAACACAGAGACACATATACACACCTACAAACACACAGACACACACACAGACACACACAGATACACGCAGACACACACATATATACCCACACAGACACCCAGACACACACATAACCCTAAACCTAACGAGACACCATTTGAAATTCAGCAGCAGCCAGAACCACGTGACACGTTCGTCCAATCAGCTGCCATGCGTTGCGTTTGTCACGCTCATCCCACTCGTTATTTCCATTAAGTGTTTTAACATAGGTGATGAAAGTGGGCACTACGGGACGCACATACACTCCAAACAGAGACAAGCCAACCGAGCGGTTAGAATGTTTTTTCATGAACCGTACCACCTCTAATACACACACACACCCCTCCCTCCTCTCTGAATATGTGTATGAGGACCCGTAAGGCTGTGTGGTTTTAGACTTGTGTAAAGAACACTGATTACTGGATAGAGAGCTGATGCTGCAATGTTTCCTCTGATGATGAGATAAAGAAGTCATGTTTGATAAGAAAACACAGACACACACACACACAGACACACACAAACACACAAAGACACACACACACACACACAAGGAAAGTGTCAAAAACTTCAACAAAAGTGACAAAAAACACCCTTAAACCCGTAAATTGCTCTGTTTTTGTTTTGTTATATTTATATTTCTGGAAACCTTCACTTTTATAGTAAATTATGTTAGACGAGTATCAGCCAATCAGCACTCACCATGTCATGCAGCAGGCTCAAGCAGAAGAGTCTCAGGCTCCGGGCCAGTCCTCCGAAATCTAGAACGCTCCTTTAATGAGTCAACAGGCAGAAACAGACAATAATAAATAAGTTCAAGATCAAGTGTATTATCATGTGCATTTAAAGGTACAAAGTACAGAGAGAATGCAATGAAATGTGCTTTGCCGTGCTCCTCTCTTCTCATAAAAACTATCAATATAATTTGAACAAAATACCTGAATACATAGTACAAGATATACACAGACACAAAGACACACACACACATACACAGACACAAACACACACACGCAATCTCTCTCCTCTCTGAATAATGTGTGTATGAAGACCCGTCAGCCTCTGTCATTTTTATTTTATTTGATAGACACAGAGACACATACATGCATATGCACACACACACACACAGAGACACACATGCACACACAAACACACAGACACACACACATATGCACACAAACACACACAGACAAACATACACACAGACAGACACATGCACATGCACACACATACACACAGAGAGACACTTACATGCACATGCAAACACACACACACACATACATACACACACAGACAACCAAAACACACACACAGAGACACACATGCACAATAGATTCCGGATCGGGCCGAATCTGTCCGAGCCCGGCCTGCGTCCGACAGTTAAAATCTCATTTTTGTCATGCTAATGACACATGTGGGCTATGTTTCTGTGTGGAAAGCTTTTATTAAGCAACTGTAGGAAGGCATTCGGAAATGTCACAAAACGAGAAATCAGCGAACAAGGGGGAACAAGCGCACATTATTAAGCTGTTAAAATGATAAATGGGTTAACCTTTCCTGATTGGTTCGTTTTCTGACTGTGGTCAGAAAACCAGCTGAGACTTATCATCTCCAATGCCGGCGTTATAGAGGTGTTACAATCCCATTTCTGGTGAGCAAATGAATAAACTTGGCTTTCAGGGTTTATGTTTGGACACCGCAAACACTGTGTACAAAACTTAAACTTATTCCACCAACTCTGCTCTGGTTGCTTACAAAACGTCTGCTTCCTCTCAATCTCTCTTCTGCCCACTTACAACACGCACACACACACACACACACACACACACACACACACACACACACACACACACACACACTCACACACACACACACTCACACACACACACACACACACACACACACACACACACACACACACACACACACACACACACACACACACACACACACACACACACACACACACACACACACACACACGCACACACACACACACACACGCACACACACACACACACACACACACACACATACACACACACACACACACACACACACACACACAGAGCTCTCTTAAAGGAGCCGCAGCACCATTTTACAACAAATGTCCGAACCCGGACTGGAAAGTCACACACCAGTCATTTATAAAAAAAGCGAGTTTCAGTCAGCGTCCACTAAAAATGCTGTTGTTGCCGCTGACAGACTCTTATTATTATTTGTATTATTATTATTATTATTATTATTATTTCCACCAGACTCCATGTAAATAATCAGGACTTTTAGCATGTATAAAGCAAGTAAATTTCCACCAGACTCCATGTAAATATTCAGGACTTTTAGCGTGTATAGAGCCAGCATATTTCCACATGTAAATGGGTGAATTAAGGGTTTATTTCAACCAAACCCAGAGTGGTAATTATTGGAACAGTGGAAAGATGAACCGAAACGGCTTTTGATAGTTTAATTTAGTTTCTGTCCACTTTGAATGAAGTGTGTTTAACGATGACAAAAGTAGTGATTATTTACATGGAGTCTGGTGGGTTGGGTGATGTTGATTTCAGAGCTAAACTAAAAGGATCTTACTCTTTAACAAAAAGCTCTATCTCTGTAGGTTGAAACAAAATGATTCTGCCTTTCTTTGTTCTCAATAATTGTACCCATAAAATATATATTTAGGCTACATAAGTTACAAAAAATTAAATAAAAGTGGCAAAAAAATACGCTTAAATCCGTAAATTGCTGTTTTTGTTTTATTTTTACTTCATACTTTTACTCCACTACAGTACACACATACAAACAGACACACACAGACACACACCCACACACACACACAGAACACACACACACGAAAGATAGCGACAAAAAACACAAACACACACAAACACACACATACACAGTTACAACCAGACACATGCACACATACGTACACACACACATGAAAGCAACAAAAAAAAACACACACACATACACAGACACACACACACACACACACAAATACACACAGACACACACACACAGACACAAATAAACACAGACAAACACACACACACAGACACATACATACACAGTTACACACACAGACATACACACAGACATGCACAGACACATACACAGACACACACAAATACATACACAGTTACACACACACACACACACACACAAAATACACACAAATACACACACAAGCACAGACACATACACACATACACAGACAGACACACACACACACACAGACAGACACACAGTGACACACCCCTCTCCTCTGATGCTGAGATGAAGAAGTCATGTGTGATACCAGATAAAGAGCAGCAGCTGATGAGGGTTGGTGTAGAGCGTATATGAGCTGAGTGGTGTCAGTGTTTGTCGACCTCGGAGCAGAATGGCTGCAGTCACAGAGCTCTCCTTCCTGCTGTTTGCTCTCATCAACTACATCCATGCAGAAGAACGGATCATCATCCGACAGCTAAGGTCCTCTTACACCTTCAAGCTCCCCGAGAACACCACCTCCTGCCTGATCTCCAGATCTGTTGGTGAGGAGAAGCTTGTCCTGTGGAACACCTCTGACCTCTGGTCCAGCAGCTCCTCAGTACCTGAAGACCTGAAACAACGACTTGTCAGCTCGGTGAATACTTCTTCTTACACCATCCGCCGCCTGACCCATTCAGACTCCGGCCGGTACCGAGAGGAGTGTTGGACTGAGGGCAACCTGACGCATGAGAACGGCAACATGACACATGAGAACAACAACGTGAGGCCTGAGAACAATGTGACACATGAGAACAACATCACTATTACTGTTTGTACTTCAATAGGTCGGAGCGGTATCAGTGTGAGAATTGGAGAAACAGTGGACCTGCCATGTGAGGGGAGCATCTGATAATCTTGATATCCAGTGGCTCAAACAGGACTCTAGATATGAGCAAGAAACATGGAGCAGAGTTTTTGGGGACAAGACGACATCAGTGATGAACAAAATTAGAGGAAGATACCAAGTGGTGAGAAACGCATCAGCTCTTCGTGTTTCCAACATCACAGCAACAGACTTTACAGGTACAAGGTACAGATGTCTGGTGGTGAACCAACAAAAGTGTGTTAGCAGTTACACTGTAGAGTTGAGACTACAGTATGAGATAATCTACGGCTCAGTTGGAGAGAGCGCTGTGTTGCCGTGCCCAATCACTGACTCCACTGATAAACAGTCCCCACGTTGGAGGAAGTATAATCCAAAAACCCGCTCTTACACTGACCTCGGACTACAAAACCAGACTGTTCATTCAGTAGACAAAAACTACTCTCTGCTGTTTTCATCTCTAATGTTAAAACACGCAGGTTGGTACTCCTGTGAAGCTTCGATGAGAGAGCAAACGTATTATCTGTATGTGTGTCCCAAATTTGGCCCCCCTGCTGGAGAGCTCTTCTCAGAGGGAGAAGAAGTCACTCTCAGATGCAGACATTGGGGAGAGGGTAAGGAGCATGGTTGGTTTATCAAGTCGCACCAAACAGAGGGAAGAATCTTTAGTTTAAGGTATCAGAGCATGAGCAGAGTGAGCTGGTACTATAACAATAGGAGCCTGGTTATCTCTAATATCTCAGTGGAAGATGCAGGAGAGTACTGGTGTGCAGTTATGGACCCAGATGATGATTTTCAGTGTTTGTCAAGCAGCAAAACTGTGTTAGTGTACTTTGAGCCCTTTGGGATTTACTCCACCTTCTTCAAAGTGCGATGCTCAGTGCTCAGTGTCCTGCTGCTGATGCTCTGTGCTGCTGTAGTCGCTGTGAACCTGAGGACACGGAGAGGAGCGCAGCTTTCAGCTCACACACACACTTAATATGCATATATGATCATTTCATCATTGGCTTTAATACACATTCATGCAGAGAAAACATTTAAACTGGAACACAAAAGACAGAGAGAGAGATTACAGAAACAACAAACAGAAATGATGAGAAATAAGACAAAAATACCTAATGATTATTATTATAATAATACAAAATATGTTTTGAATGTTAGAAGGTAACTTGTGATACTGACAGGGTGCAGATATTCTCTTATCGTCTGTATTAGTATGTTGTGTATATATGTAAATAATATATTGTAAATATGTTGAGTTAGTTGATCTTATCTTGATGTTGTTGTGAATGCTTGTGATTATAGGGAGGAGGGGGCTGCTCTGTCAGGGAGACATTGGTTTAATAGTGTAACATGTTGGGAATTCACATTTTAACATTACTGACACCCAAGAGTTTCATTCATATCATATTGCCTTTATGTGTGTTTTTGTGTGTGTGTGTGTGTGTGTGTGTGTGTGTGTGTGTGTGTGTGTGTGTCTGTGTGTGTGTCTGTGTGTGCATGTGTGTGTGTGTGTGTGTGTGTCTGTGCGTGTGTCTGTGTGTGTGTGTCTTTGTGTATGTGTGTGTGTGTGTGTTCCAGATGTTTTATTTTAAATCTAAAGATTATTTGATGTTGTATATTATATATGAAGGAAAATGAATTGTCTTTAATACATTTATAATAGTTGTATCTTGCAGTGTTGTCAGTGTTATAAACTTGTTATTATATCTTGGTCTATATCTATCATCTATCATCTGTTTAATAAACATTATTAATGACCAATAAAACTTGTTCTGATTGGGATTTCTGATTAGTTATTATAAGCAACATATCTCTCGGTCTGTAAAATGTTTCTTATGTTAACTTTGAGTAAGTAAAGTTTATTTCTAGAGCACATTTAAAAACACACATTAATCTAAAGTGCTGAATAAAAGAATATTAAAATGTAAATATCAAAACCCAAAAAAGAAGATCCCAACGCCAACAACAAGCAGCAGTTCCCAAACCCAGAATGATAGGACATGATGAGACCAGATTGAGAGATTAGAGAGTTATAATGGGTCTTTATCCCAGATATAAAAACAGAAATGGAGGGAGCACATCTGATATGTGAAGGCAGCAGCTTCCACCGTCGTGGAGCAGCAACTGGAAAGGCTCTGTCCCATATTTGGCAGTTTGCAGATGATCTGTATCTGTGTTTTATTATAAAGTTAATGAAATAAAAGGTGTTCTACTTTGTCTCAGCTACAGCTCTGAGTCTCTCCCTCTGCTCCCGTTTACCTCACCACTGAGTCTCACTTCATGTCCCGCCCACAACACTATCTGGTTGGCTAGATGTTAGACATGTAACAGCCAATCAACACTCACCATGACATGCAGCAGCCTCAAGCAGAAGCGTCTCCGGCTCCCATGGAGTTGGTCTCGCTCCGGGTGAGTCCCCCTAAATCTAGAGCGCTCCTTTAATGAGTCATTTAGGAAACTCTGAAGCAATTATTCCTAACCTAACCAGGCAGAAACAGACCATAATAAGTTCAAGTGTATTGTCATATGTATTTAAAATACAGAGAAAATGCAATGAAATGTGATTTGCCCTGGCCCTCATCTCATATCATATTATATCAAGATAATTTGAATAAAAGATAATAAAATGAGCTGAATATGTAGTACAATCTAATACGTGTAGCAAGATACAGATAAACACACACACACACACACACACACACACACACACACACACACAGACACCCCCCCCCCTCTCTTATCTCTGAATAATGTGTGTATGAAGAGCCATCAGCCTCTGTGGTTTTATAGTCATGTAAAGGACATTGATTACTGGATAAAGAGCTGATGCTGCAAAGTTTCCTTTTATGATGAGATAAAGAAGTGATGTTTGACAAAAACAGAAAATGAGCGGCTGCTGATGAGGGTTGTCATGGCGATCTGACAGCTACATCCTTCCCAAGATATCAGCCTACGCAGAGACGTCTACAGAGAGAGTAACATACAGAATAACTACAACATGACTACAGCTAGAAAAAGTATTTTTTTCATACATTTCATGACATCTTCTCTCTTTAATCATCTTTCCAATAAATCCAGTGAATTTATTTTCATTTTTCCTGCTCATGCAGTGCAGACCAGATGACTGACCCCTTGCTATAACTCTACAGCCGACAAACAAACTGAGAAAAGGACGATGAAACAAACCAGAGGTGGGAGCATAAATCACACGGGAGTCTCAAGTTTTAGGCTGCGTTCACATAAGCAGAAAAAAAAATTCTGTGGTTCCCTGCAGGGTTGTGTGGTGTTCGAGAGTGTAAATGAAATGGCCCATTTATGTTATTCAACCCCCCCAAATGTAGCACAAGTAAAATTTATATGTCACGCATGCACGCACACACACACACACACAGACTCACAGCCACAGACAGACAGACACACACACAGACATTACATTACATGTTACATTACTTCTCATTTAGCTGACGCTTTTACCCAAAGCAACTTACAATTAAGTGCTTTCAAGTCTGATGGTTCAAACTCCAGACAAGTAGTAGTACATTAGCTTTAAATAGGTAATGCTACAAAGAGCAATATGAATGTGCAGGTTCAAGATTATTTTTTTTATTTTTTATGTTTATCCAAGGTGTAGCCTGATGGGTAGAGATTTTTTTTTTAGCCTTCGGCGGAAGATGTGTAGGCTTTCGGCCATCCTGATGTCGATAGGGAGCTCGTTACACCATTTGGGAGCCAGGACAGCAAACAGTCGGGATTTCGTTGAGTGATTAGTTCTCCCTCGATGTGAGGGGGCACAGCCTCTGTAGTTTTAGAGGCGTCTAAAGGACATTGATTACTGGATAGAGAGCTGATGCTGTTTCCTCTGATGATGAGATAAAGAAGTCATGTTTGATAAAAACAGAAAAAGAGCAGCTACTGATGAGGGTTGTCATGGCGATCTGACAGCCACATCCTGCCTGAGATATCAGCCCACGCAGGGACGTCTACAGAGAGGGTTAAGGTAGGCAACAGAGTAAAAGTATTTTTCTCAAATGCTCTGAGAACTGGAGCCTCATACGTAAAATAATAACTCATTCACAACGATACTACATACTGGACATGTATTATTAAAGGAAATATTAGTTTTAATAAGTTATGAGTTTACTCTAACTTAAAGAAAAGGCTTCTGATAAAACAGGCCTACACACACACACTCGCATACAGACACACACACACAACATATTAATCTGAGGCTGTAAGTGCTATGGTGTACTGCGACCATCTACTAAAATACATATTTAATAATAATTAGATGTTGAGATTATTTTCCGTTAGATATTGAAGATGGTAAGTGTTTGGCGTTGCCAAAAGGAATTTGAATCTTGCATTGTGTTGTTTTGTTGTTTGTGAACCAGGCTCTTTCGCTGCTCTCCTGGATATCAAAAAGTTTTGTTTTCACAGAACAAGAGACTGAGTGATACCTGTATAGTGTGAGTCATCATTGCTCACATCAGGACTAGTTTCCAGCTTTTCACTTTCGTTTTCCTTCCCTCAGTTTAATGCTGAGTCATCTGGGGATAAAAGGAGTTTCACAGTCAGAGGTGACTTAACAAACAGAGAGGATGCTTAGTTATCTATCTGCGTATAAACAATCCTTCTCCTTATGACCAACGTTTACTGTATCTACAGGGCAATGACACACTATCCTGAATGCATCTAGTCAAAGTCCAAAAACACACCTTGGAAACCTGGCACTGCTCTGGCTCCCGTCAGGACTAGTTTCCAGCTTTTCACTTTCGTTTCCGTTTCTGGATATCATAAGTGTTATTTTCACAGAACAAGAGACTGAGTGATACCTGTATAGTGTGAGTCATCGTGGCTCCCGTCAGGACTAGTTTCCAGCTTTTCACTTTCGTTTTCCTTCCCTCAGTTTGACGCTGAGTCAACCGGGGATAAAAGGAGTTTCCCTAGTCAGAGGAGACTTGACAAACGCTCAGTCGTCTGCGTATAAACTAACCAAAGAGGACGAAAACTAGAACACAAGAAGCTGAAGCATCTCTGAAATGACTCCAGCAAGAACTCCGAGTAAGTATCTCCTCAATTAAAATTTAAAAGATGATTTCTTTACTAGACTGCAGAAGTAAACATGGAGTGGGTTTTGTGTTGAACAGTCAGACGGAGAGGGAGAGGAGAGCGAGGAACAACGAGACGGGATCATCTCCAGAGGAGAACAGGTAACCAACACCTTAACCGGACTGGTCTGCTGCCCTAAAGGTTCAGATTAGGGCTCTTTTTGACATTTCTGTGGGGTTTTTTCAATAGTTTTGTCGCTTTTTTCAAAAGTTTTTGCCTGTTTTTTTTTTTAAACGTTTTAGCTTTTTTTTTTTTTTTTCAACATTTCAGACGCTTTTCCTGACATTTTGTTGTTTTCTGACGTTTGAGTAGTTTTTAAAACACACACACACTCACACACTCGCACACACATACACACACACAGATACACACACACACACACACACACACACATACAGACACACACACACACATACACATACACACAGAGATAAACACACACACGCACGGATACACACACATGGAGGATAGTGGCACAACCACACACACACACACACAGATACACACACACGCACAGATACACACACAGACACACACACAGACACACACACACACACACAGACACACACACATTAAGGTAAAAATAGAACTCATGTATTTCTGTAAGCTGTGTATTCGTCCCAGCGTTCAGCCCAGCGACCAATAAAACCACACCCAAAGGTAAATAACTCTCACCTGAGAACGAGCTGGAATGGAAATCCAAATGCAAATCTCAGGCCTGAGAGAACAAGTCTGTTACAGGTGTGGCCTCGGGCTCTGGGAGTCTGTTGTTCTCTATCATATGACATTTAATAGACTCAACCAGCAAAGAAAGCAGAGGCGGGAGGGGGGGCAACTAAACAAAACCTGCAGGAATTAAATCTTCCTTTCAATACCACCGTGGATATAGAGCCATGCCCAAACACTTATGCACTTCAACACACATGCACGGTTGAAAAGGGTTGTAGGGGAGAGCCAAGACAGTTTAACCACTTTTTAATTAAATGTAATTTACAAAGCAATCGTATCGCACTGAAAGCTAATATTTTGTCACTAGCAACCTACACCTGTCCTCTGTCAACTACAGTTGCATTTTCAAGTTTGAACAAAACCGTTCAGGAATAATTACAGCAACAGTGGGACGTGCGTCATGTTTTATTTGTCCCTCCTGGTCGGGACGCATGAAACAGCATAGGGGGCAAATGAAACATACAGTTTAAGCCATATAAACTTCCCACAACTTCAATATTTTACTACATATCATGAATGGTACTCCCAAAAGGTGTTATTTTAGATAGATTGTTGTTGGGCTATACGTCTTGGTGAATATCTGTTAACCACTAATTGCCGTCACCTTGAAGCGTGTATGAAGCGGTTATTGAAATATCATGAACTGTGGATGATTCTGCCATTTTTATAGCTAAAACAGTACGTTTTCCCGTTTCTATTGTGGAAAATGTCGTTTCACTAGGTTTTTACAAGGGTTAGGCCACTGCACATCCAAATAAGTGCCCTTAACGACCCACAGCCCATCAGTCTCCATAGGATAACATGGGAAATATGTAGACATAGACATATGCCATTATAACCTGTTTTGCTTTCCATGTAAACAAGCAGGCAATATGAAAGTCTGGGATTGTGGAGAACACTAAATGGTCTACTGAATGAGCACATAGTCGAACCTTTAAATGAAAAACACTCATTAATAATCAAAAACATTTAACCGCTAATGAAGTTTACTTACTACCATCAAAACTTGTTTATCGCCTGTAACTCCGTGATAACAGGAAATAACAGGAAGATTTTTGGTCGATAGAAGGAGGTTAACATGCATTATGTTTTGACCTAAGGAAGTCTGTCTGTCATCATTGCACTCGGAGAAAACTGGAATGTTTCATTCGTCCCGGCTCTCCCCTACTTAGTGTCTTCATTAATCAGATGTGTGTTTTTGGGCGTAACATGCAATCAACCAATCAGAGATCATCTCCCATTCCCTTTAAAAGCCAGGCGCGTTTGGACCTTGGAGCATTGCTGTTATGATGAAGGATTTACACCGTAATAGTTAGGGCCCGAGCACCGACAGCGGCGAAGGAAACTGAAGGAATTATTTTCCCGGCAAATGAATTGCCTTTTTGAGTGGCTTAACATATTCAAAAACTTACCAAATTTGGGGGTCGTATCAAGTCTGGTGAACATTTACGTATTTTAATTGTTTCGGGAATAGGCGCACAAAAATGGCTCGCTAGTGCCCCCTAGAAAGTTAAAAGAAATGAGCCCCTGGAGTACATTTAACATAGACTAACAGAACTTGGTACACATATGTAACATGTCAAGACACACAAACAAGGTTATTGCTGCCATACCCTAAACCCAACAGGAAGTCCGCCATTTTGAATTGAATTTTCGAAATTAGTGCGATTTTGGCCATTTCCACATGTCGTACTTTAACGAACTCCTCCTAGAGATTTCATCCGATCAACGTCAAACTCGGTCTGTGCCATCTTAAGATGTTAAAGATGAAAAGTTGTTAAAAGAAAAACTTTTCGTCATAGGGCGTGGCCGTGGCGGGGCGGCCATTTTGTGCGTTTCGCGGCCGAAACAGGAAGTGGGTGTAACTCGAGTGTACGTTGTCCGATTACCTCGAAACTTTTCAGGATTCATAAGAGTCCAACCCTGAGGACAAATAAAGGCCGATATTTCCTTAAAGTCATAGCGCCCCCTAGTGGCAACAGGATGTAGGCCTAAAAGTCAAGGTGCTATACTTTAACGAACTCCTCCTAGAGATTTCATCCGATGGACTTCAAACTTGGTCTGTACCATCCCAACACCTTAACGATGAAAAGTTATTAAAAGAAAAACTTTTCGTCAGACGATGTGGGCGTGGCGGCAATTTTGTGTGTTTAACGATGAAAGAGCAAGTGGCTTTAACTTGAGTGTACGTTGTCATATCTGCTTGAAATTTCCCACAATCAACAAGGGTCCAGGCCTGAGGACACCTACAGGCCAATATTGACTTTTGGTCATAGCACCCCCCGCTGGCAACAGGAAATCCACCTTATATGACAAACATCATCCGATGTTGAAACTTAGAATGTGGGGTCTACTTGTGATACTGAGCCGCTCCCTATACTTTAACCACGCCCATGTACACAGGCCACGCCCCATTTATGGATTTTGAACCGTTTAAGGTAGAGTCCTGTGTGAGGTATCGTTGAACTCGGCAGGGAGTTCCCTTTTCATTGGTGACGATTTGCTGTGTCTGAGTGCCACGCAAATGCAAAGTCACAAGGAGTGGCGTCCCCCAGTAACCCTGATGCGCGCAGAGGCACGAGGGCCCGTCCAATGTTGCTTGCAGCTTTAATTTTATTTGTAATCTTATGCGTGTGTGTGCTGCTGTGCGTCCCTGTGTGTGTAACAAGCATAGTGTGCGTGCGCTGTGCACGAGCCTAGGAGCATTTTACTAATGCTCTGTTAAAATAACAATGAAATGCTGCAATATTGACTTTAGATCAGGTTTCTGTTGGTCAACGGCGCGATCACTTCCCGCTGCCTCAAGAGAGCAATACTCCCAGAATGCACCTGAACACACCTCCCTTTAAGACCAGCACGCTCAGAATGCACCTGAACACACCTCCCTGTAAGACCAGCATGCCCAGAATGCACCTGAACACACCTCCCTGTAAGACCAGCATGCCCAGAATGCACCTGAACACACCTCCCTGTAAGACCAGCACGCCCAAGAATGCACCTGAACACATCTCCCTGTAAGACCAGCACACCCAGAATGCACCTGAACACACCTCCCTGTAAGACCAGCATGCCCATGGGCTCACAGATGGACGCAGGTGCATTTGCTATTTAAACGACGTGGGCGCTGGACGGGACATTGACAACCGTGTCGTCTTAAACTGGCGAAGACACTTGCGTTGGGCTTTGCACTGCGCCAGGTGCAAGATAGGGCCCAGCGTGTTCAAGCAGAGAGCGGAGTTAGCTTCGCAGCAAAAAACTAAATATTTTCACCCAGGAAATGCTCGTTCATTCCTCAGGGGTGTTTGAATCCAAACCACGGTCTTTTTCCTAAACTTAACAAGTCGTTTTGGTGCCTAATCTTAACTCCAATACCACGGCCCTTGAAATTACCATCATCTGGCGGTGCCTGTAGCTGACTCAGTCACCTGTTGCCGGCTAAACAACTGCCACTGGTAGCCGGCGTCCCAGAGCTCTGCAGCCGGCATCCTGAAAGCTCTGTAGCCGGTGTCCAGGAGGTCTTTAGCTGGCATTCCGG
>JABUOV010000039.1:200000-215000 GCA_025617405.1 Perca schrenkii
ATCAACAGGCCATCTGCTGCTGAAGGCTGAAGTCTCATCTGATTATTAGTTTTATATTGAACACTGAAGACGATTACAGTCGCAGAAATGTGCCACCACATCCAAAACTATTAGAAAATGTATCTGACAGTTCTACGTTAGCTCGTCCCCTTTGTCTGTAAAGCTACATGAGTTTGTACCGATTGTGAAGCTACATTAGCTCGTCCCCTATGTTTGCGTAGCTCGCACAGTAAGTCTGTGAAGCTACGTTAGTTCGTACAGTAAGTCTTGTTGTATTGTTAAATTTTATGTAAAGGCCCACTAGGGACGGACATTGAGAATTAGCTTCGGCTAAAATGTTGTAGTATGTAACATGAGTTTATGTAACATAATTGTCCCTATTCAAATAAACTTAAAAGTAAAAAAAGTCTGTGAAGCTACGTTAGCTCGTACAGTAAGTCTGTGAAGCTACGTTAGCTCGCACAGTAAGTCTGTGAAGCAACGTTAGCTCGCACAGTAAGTCTGTGAAGCTACGTTAGCTCGCACAGTAAGTCTGTGAAGCTACGTTAGCTCGCACAGTAAGTCTGTGAAGCAACGTTAGCTCGCACAGTAAGTCTGTGAAGCAACGTTAGCTCGCACAGTAAGTCTGTGAAGCTGCGTTAGCTCGCACAGTAAGTCTGTGAAGCTACGTTAGCTCGCACAGTAAGTCTGTGAAGCTACGTTAGCTCGTCCCCTTTGTTTGCAAAGCTACAGATGTGCGTTCATTATTTCTGAAGGCTTGAAATTTACACGTTAACTTTGTCCCGGCTGTGTTTCTGTGACTGTAATCGTCAGCGGAAAGTTTGTGGGTTCAAACTGACAGTTTCTCCAAAGAGAAACAGACTGAAGTTGCTCCATGTTTCAGCTACAAATGTATGTTTCTAACATCGGTCTTTCACTTCACTCAGTACCTGAAAATATGTTTAAAATCTGTCAGCCGAAATGTTACAATCACCGATATTTTTACCTGATCATCTCCCTGATTGATTAGTCTTATTCGTTAGGTATTTCCTGATTTAAATCTTGGTTTTTGTACATATTTAGTCAGACATGTTTGCAAAGTTTTAGCTGATAAATTATGTGAACAGGACAAAATGTATTGAGATTCAGCAAAGTAAAGTTTTGGCATCTGTACCTAAACGCGGGTTTTTTCATTTTTGGCAGCTAAATAAAAAATAATCTAACAATATCTGGAACTAAAGAGGCAGAAGTTGGATGTAAAAACTGCATCATATCCCAAGAAAGATGTGTCAGGTGCAGAACTTTCCAGTTAAGTTTTCTGCATATTTTAAAAGAAATCATTCCCATCCGGATCAGAAAAACAGTCCGCTAAAATTCTGCTGATTTTCAGTCTGGTTCACTGCTGAAAACTAGAAACAAAGAAACATCCGCAGATTCTGATTGGGTCTGGAAGCGATAGATTCAACGGAGCCTGGACTCCAGGCTCCTCCTCTGATTGGCTGAGCGTACTGCGGGGGTTTCCTGTGTTGGGTTTTATCCACACAGCGATGGGAAGACGGAGATCTGTCCAACCGAAGGAAGAGGAAAGAGGCGGCTGTGAGGAGACGAGGAGGATGGCAGCCTGCATCTTTAAAGAATTTTCTGCAGAATTTAAACAAACTCCGAATGTTGTCACATCTCCACCCGGAGCAGATCAACAGTCCGTTAAATTCTGCTGATTTTCATTCTGGGTCACCGCTGAAAACTGTTAAACTGTGAAAGAAACATCTGCAGATTCTGATTGGTTCTGGAAACGAAAGATTCAACGGAGGCTGGATTTTCGTTGAAACAGAAACATCTTTCAGCAGCGACTCCAGGCTCCTCCTCCTGATTGGCTGAGCAGCCAGTGGGGCGCTTTGTTTGTTTTCTTGTCTCTGGGTTTTTCGGAGGATGGCGAGCATCGTGGCGGCCGGCAAGCGGGACGGCGGGGCTAAGAGGAGGTGATGATGAGGAGGATGGCGAGCAACATGGCGGCCAGCAGCGGAGGGCAGGGCCCGGCGAGGCTGCAGCCGCCGGTGGTGTCGTCCGTCAGGAAAGGCTCCGGAGACTCGTACACCGAGTCATCTGAGAGAGAGAGAGAGAGAGAGAAACTGTCAGACACAGGAAGTACTCTCAAATGAGAGAGATAAACCATCAAACACAGGAAGTACTCTCAAATGAGAGAGATACATACCTGAAACTGAATCCTTCCTTTCAAACCTCCTTCCTTCCCATTACTGCATACTTGCTTTCTTACATTTTCTTTCCCTTCCCTTTTTCCATCCTTCCTTATTTGTCACTATCCGATGTGAGTCGAGCACAAATGCTCAGATTTAAACGGTTTACAGCATAGGGCAGCTTGGTGGCCCAGTTGTTAGCACTGTGGCCTCACAGCAAGAAGGTTCTGGGTTTGAATCCAGGTCGTTCCGGGGCCTTTCTGTGTGGAGTTTGCATGTTCTCCCCATGTTTGCGTGGGTTTCCTCCGGGTGCTCCGGTTTCCCCCACCATCTAAAAACATGTACTAGGTTCTCCAGCCAGTGCCCTTGAGCAAGGCACTGGCTCGGATCTGGAGTTGGTCCCCGGGCGATGTGATTGGCTGCCCATTGCTCCCTTGAGGGATGGGTTAAATGCAGAGAATGAAATTTGCTACATGTCTGTGAATGTGACAATAAAGTACCTTTACCCTTACCTTGATTGCTAACGTTTCAGCTATCTATGATTGTTTGATTGCTAGCGTTAGCTCAAAACGCCATTCAAGTGACAGCCTTTGTTGTGTTTGATTGCCAACTTGTAGTCAGCATTCATTTCAAAAAACGTCGTAACTATCTACGATTGTTAGATTTCTAACGTAACGTAATATAATCATGATTATTTCGGTCAATATTGCGGTCACGATAATTTAACACGATTACTCGTTGACTTCTGGAAAGATGTTGCAGTTATTGAAGTTAAAACACAGTGGAAAAAGTTCAATAAATCAACAATAATTTAGGAATACTTTTCCTATTTAAACTGTATTTATTCTTTCAGAACACACAAGAGAAAATAAGAGTTTACTTTGCAGAACGTAATGAGCTAAATAATTGATTTTCTCGATTATTCTGTTTTTGTGATCATTGGGAGCAGAAATCATAATCACGATTAAATTTCGATTAATTGCACAGCCCTAGCATGCACGACTAAAATCTGCGCTCAACTCACATGGGGCAGTGACACCCTCTTCGTTCCAACCTTGCCTTCTTTCTTTCCTTCCCTGCATACCTCCTTTCTTGTTTCCTTCCCTCCTCACACACATACTTAAAACTTAAATTAAGTCTGAAGCTGCAAAGATTCATCGATTAATCTCCAACTATTTTTTTCGCATCTTTCTGACATCCAGAAAAGAATCCACACTTTAATCCACCGTGACAATAATCGGTAGTTGCAGGCCTTTGTTGTTTAATGAACAGTTTGTTTTAGGGTCATGAGAAAGTACCATAAAAATACCAATAAATGTAATTTTTTTTTTTTTTAAATAAGAGGAAGAACAGAAGAAGAGACTCACTGGTTGGTTTGACGTAGATTTTGAGCTTCAGACAGGGTTTCCCCGCCAGGTTGGGATGTGGAGACGCTGCAGAGACAACAGACACACAGTATTCAGAACGTTGCAGAAAAAGTACTAAATACGGTAACACTTGAAGGTATTGACATAATCGTGACATGACACTGTCATAACTATGACATGACACTGTCAAGAATGTGTCATAAACCTTATAAACAAGTCATAAATGTTTATGACTTCTGTCATTAAGTGTCATTCCTTTTTTGTCATGACAAGTTGACATTAATCAAAGTGGCATTACCAGAAGATGTCTTGGTCATGACAAGTTGACATTACATTTGTTTGGGATGTCTTTGTAATGACAACTTGACATTAAAGGTGCCCTACCACACATATTTCATGACTTTGTGGTAATGTCTGAAGGTCTACCATGGACTCTGTAACCTTGGTTACCTTGTTTCAAGCCATTCTAGCGCGGTTTAGAAAGCCTGCAGGAAGACTCGATTTCTGCCAGTTCTCATTAATATTCAACAAGCTAAGCTGCTTGACTCTGCTAGCCAATGAGAGCCCAGCTGTCAGAATCCTTTACCCAGCCCAACTGGGCGAGCTCATGAATAGTAATGAGCTCAGGCAACATGATGTCAGACTGACCAGCTGTTGTGATTGGTCTGATTTCTCCACCTAGAGCTGACAGAGGAGGTAGCAGTTCATGTTCACATTCACCACATAACAAAAACACACATATGGACCTGACAGATTTCAAAATATACAAGTAAAAATGGTTGTATGGCAGGGCCCCTTTAATTGAAGTGGTATTACCAGAGGATGCCTTTGTCATTACAACGTGACATAATGTCATCCTGTTTAATTTCAAGTTGTCATTACAAAGACATCCCAAACAAAATGTAATGTCAACTTGTCATGACCAAGACATCTTCTGGTAATGTCACTTTGATTAATGTGAACGTCAACTTGTCATGACAAAAACTGAATGACACTTAATGACAGAAGTCATAGACGTTAATGACTTGTTTATAACTTTTATGACACGTTCATGACAGTGTCATGTCATAGTTATGACAGTGTCAGGTCACGATTATGTCGATACCTTCAAGTACAGTGTAACCCTAAATACTTCACAGTAAAAATAACCAGTTTACAGTTAAAGTCCTGCGTTCACAAGTTAGTGTAACATCAGTGTTTGGCTTAAAATAAATCACCTAAAACCAGTGTTTGAATTACGGTGGGTATAGGGGTGGTCCAACCCCCCTAGATGAGACTTGGACTGTCCCAAAAGGGATGAAAATAATAGTTTGGAGGGTAGTGAACAAAATTTAATAAAATATAATGTTAGCCTATCCAAAACTGTATGTATTTAAATGCAGTATTACCATCACATACCAACACTAATCTAATGAAATATGATTGTCAAACCCTCACTCCCCATTGGGCTGTACCATTTCTCTGGTACGTTCAAACCCTCACTCCCCATTGGGCTGTACCATTTCTCTGGTACGTTCAAACCCTCACTCCCCATTGGGCTGTACCATTTCTCTGTTACGTTCAAACCCTCACTCCACATTGGGCTGTACCATTTGCTCAAAACCCTCACCCCATTTGGGCTGTACCATTTCTCTGGTACGTTCAAACCCTCACTCCACATTGGGCTGTACCATTTCTCTGGTAAGTTCAAACCCTCACTCCCCATTGGGCTGTACCATTTCTCTGGTAAGTTCAAACCCTCACTCCACATTGGGCTGTACCATTTCTCTGGTACGTTCTAACCCTCACTCCCCATTGGGCTGTACCATTTCTCTGGTACGTTCTAACCCTCACTCCCCATTGGGCTGTACCATTTCTCTGGTACGTTCTAACCCTCACTCCCCATTGGGCTGTACCATTTCTCTGGTACGTTCAAACCCTCACTCCCCATTGGGCTGTACCATTTCTCTGGTACGTTCAGATCAGACTGTGTTCTTTGCCATCGGTGTTGGCAACTTCGAATCTTTGTCGCTAGATTTAGCGACTTTTCAGGCCCCCTTAGCGACTTTTTTTCACAAAAGCGACTAACGACATATCTGGCCACTTTCAATTCAATTAAATTTTATTTATAGTATCAAATCATAACAAGAGTTATCTCAAGACATTTAAGTAGATTTTTTTTTTTACTCCAAATAAAGGCTAAGTTCATTCAACAGATTAATGATTGGATGTGCCAGAACTTTCTTATATTAAATGAAGAAAAAACAGAGGTGGTTGTTTTTGGAGCAAAAGAGGAACGACTGAAAGTCAGCGCTCAGCTTCAAACGACAATGTTAAAAACAACAGACAAAGCAAGAAATCTTGGTGCAGTCATGGACTCAGACCTGAATTTTAACAGCCACATTAACATAATTAAAAAATCGGCCTATTATCACCTTAAAAATATATCAAGGGTTAAAGGACTTATGTCTCAGCAGGATCTGGAAAAACTTGTCCATGCTTTTATCTTCAGTAGACTTGACTACTGTAACGGTGTCTTTACAGGTCTCCCTAAAAAATCAATCAGACAGCTGCAGCTGATTCAGAACGCTGCTGCTCGAGTCCTCACTAAAACCAGGAAAGTGGATCACATCACTCCAGTACTGAAGTCTCTACACTGGCTTCCAGTGCCTCAAACAATTGATTTCAAAATACTTTTACTGGTTTATAAATCACTAAACGGTTTAGGGCCAAAATACATTTCTGATCTGCTACTACATTATGACCCACCCAGACCTCTCAGGTGGTCTGGGACAGGTCTACTTGTTGTCCCCAGAGTCAGAACTAAACAGGGGGAAGCAGCGTTCAGTTTTTATGCTCCACATATCTGGAACAAACTCCCAGAAACCTGTAGGTCCGCTGCAACTCTCAGTTCTTTTAAATCTAAGCTAAAGACCTATCTTTTTGATGTTGCTTTTCTTTAAATAATCAATTTTATTAACTTTAATTTCTTATACTGCACTGTAACTTTTATTCTTATACTGCACTATTCTTGTCTTTTAATGTTTTTAATTTGTTTATTAATGTTTTTAAATTGTTTTTAATTGTCTTCTAACTGCTCTTTAATGTTTTATGTAAAGCACTTTGAATTGCCCTGTTGCTGAAATGTGCTATACAAATAAAGCTGCCTTGCCTTGCCTAAGTAATAATCATAATTTAATATAAATTCCCGTAGTTAGTTTATGATTATTTGGCTCAAGATTTCTATTTCTTACTATCTACATTGCTGACACAACCACTAAGCTTTATGCAAATGATTGCGTAATGTCGTCATAGATAAAAATAGAAATAGCTGTTCCCCTCCGAAGCTCACGGTATAATTCGAAAACTGCCTAAAAACTACTAAAATGAGGCAGTAACTCTCCAGAGAGAGTTGATGAGCGTGTAGAGAGTCTGTTTTACATTCTCTCTGCTGTTACTCAGAGAGCAGCAGCTGTTTGACCTGCTGACAGCGTTTCATCACACACCCACCCACCCACACCCACACACACACACACACACACACACACACACACACACACACCCACACACACACACCCACACACACACACACACACACACACACACACACACACACACACACACACACACACACACACACACACGGTCATTAAGTGTCATTTAAAATAAACTGCCTGTTTCTCTGCTGGAAGCTTTTTCGCTCCAAATGAGCCACAATTTAGGAAATTTTTTCCAGGTTTGACGACAAATTATGTCTAGACAGAAACGCACACACACACACACGCACAAACACACAACAGACACATGCACGAACAAACACACACAAACAAACAGACACATGCACGCATGCACGTGCATGTACACACACACGTGCATGCACACACACACACACACACACAGACACACACACACAATAGACACACGCACAAGCGCACACCCACACACAACAGATACACGCACACACAGACACACACACAATAGACACACACACAGACACACACCCAACAGACACACGCACACGCACAGACAAACACACAATAGACACACGCACAAACACACGCACGTGCATGCACACACACACACACAAATACCTTCACACACACACACACACACACACACACACACACACACACACACACACACACACACACACACACATAACAGACACACGTACAAGCGCACACCCACACACAACAGATACACGCACACACAGACACACACACAATAGACACACACACAGACACACACCCAACAGACACACGCACACGCACAGACAAACACACAATAGACACACGCACAAACACACGCACGTGCATGCACACACACACACAAATACCTTCACACACACACACACACACACACACACACACACACACATGCACACACACACACACACACACACAGACACATAACAGACACATGCACACATGCACAAACATACACAAACGCACACACAGACACACAACAGACATACAAGGTCATCGAAAACATACAAAAAGCGTCAAAACAACATTTGCTTTTTTTGATAACTCTGCAAACCCTTGGTGTTCTCTCAATGAGCTTCATGAGGTAGTCACCTGAAATGGTTTTACCTTCACAGGTGTGCTTTGTCAGGGTTCATTAGTGGAATTATTTCTCTTATTAATAAAAAAGCAAAGGGTGGCTACTTTGAAGAATCTAAAATATAAGACATGTTTTCAGTTATTTCACACTTTTTTGTTAAGTACATAATTCCATATGTGTTCATTCATAGTTTTGATGCCTTCAGTGAGAATCTACAATGTAAATAGTCATGAAAATAAAAAGGAAACGCATTGAATGAGAAGGTGTGTCCAAACTTTTGGCCTGTACTGTAGTAGTACTCAGTGTGTAGTACTCACAGATGTAGTAGTACTCGTGCCCCGGCCTGAACTCGAAGCCCAGGCTGAAGGGCGTGAACAGCTGGAACTTCTCGGAGAACTTGAGCGGCCCGCTGGCGCCCAGCGGCCGGTTGCACTCCCAGCGCTTGAAGCCGGTCCGCCGGTGGTCACAGCTGGTGTAGCCGTCGTAGTTCACCATGTACAAGATGTAGTTCTCCAGCCGCTCCGCTGGCCCCGCCCCATGCCGCTCCGCTGGCCCCGCCCCCTCGTAGTACGGGCAGTAGATGTCCAGGTAGTCGTTGATCGCCACCTCCACCGTGTAATCGCCACGGGAGAACCTGTGGAACACAAAACGCCAAACATTTTTTTTTTATTTAACCTTTATTCAGGGGAGGTTCACTGAGAGGCAGCCTCTCTTTTTGCAGGAACGCCCTGATCACATTCACATTCACACAGTTACACATTCATACCTGGAAGCTGCCCAGTACCACCACAGTCTGATCTGATCACATTCATACTGGAAGCTGCCCAGTACCACCACAGTCTGATCTGATCACATTCATACTGGAAGCTGCCCAGTACCACCACAGTCTGATCTGATCACATTCATACTGGAAGCTGCCCAGTACCACCACAGTCTGATCTGATCACATTCATACCTGGAAGCTGCCCAGTACCACCACAGTCTGATCTGATCACATTCATACTGGAAGCTGGCCAATACCACCACAGTCTGATCTGATCAAATTCATACTGGAAGCTGCCCAGTACCACCACAGTCTGATCTGATCACATTCATACTGGAAGCTGCCCAGTACCACCACAGTCTGATCTGACCACATTCATACTGGAAGCTGCCCAGTACCACCACAGTCTGATCTGATCACATTCATACTGGAAGCTGCCCAGTACCACCACAGTCTGATCTGATCACATTCATACCTGGAAGCTGCCCAGTACCACCACAGTCTGATCTGATCACATTCATACTGGAAGCTGCCCAGTACCACCACAGTCTGATCTGATCACATTCATACTGGAAGCTGCCCAGTACCACCACAGTCTGATCTGATCACATTCATACTGGAAGCTGCCCAGTACCACCACAGTCTGATCTGATCACATTCATACTGGAAGCTGCCCAGTACCACCACAGTCTGATCTGATCACATTCATACTGGAAGCTGCCCAGTACCACCACAGTCTGATCTGATCACATTCATACCTGGAAGCTGCCCAGTACCACCACAGTCTGATCTGATCACATTCATACTGGAAGCTGCCCAGTACCACCACAGTCTGATCTGACCACATTCATACCTGGAAGCTGCCCAGTACAACCACAGTCTGATCTGATCACATTCATACTGGAAGCTGCCCAGTACCACCACAGTCTGATCTGATCACATTCATACTGGAAGCTGCCCAGTACCACCACAGTCTGATCTGATCACATTCATACTGGAAGCTGCCCAGTACCACCACAGTCTGATCTGACCACATTCATACCTGGAAGCTGCCCAGTACAACCACAGTCTGATCTGATCACATTCATACTGGAAGCTGCCCAGTACCACCACAGTCTGATCTGATCACATTCATACCTGGAAGCTGCCCAGTACCACCACAGTCTGATCTGATCACATTCATACTGGAAGCTGCCCAGTACCACCACAGTCTGATCTGATCACATTCATACTGGAAGCTGCCCAGTACCACCACAGGCTGATCTGATCACATTCATACCTGGAAGCTGCCCAGTACCACCACAGTCTGATCTGACCACATTCATACCTGGAAGCTGCCCAGTACCACCACAGTCTGATCTGACCACATTCATACCTGGAAGCTGCCCAGTACCACCACAGTCTGATCTGATCACATTCATACTGGAAGCTGCCCAGTACCACCACAGTCTGATCTGATCACATTCATACCTGGAAGCTGCCCAGTACCACCACAGTCTGATCTGATCACATTCATACTGGAAGCTGCCCAGTACCACCACAGGCGGATCTGATCACATTCATACCTGGAAGCTGCCCAGTACCACCACAGTCTGATCTGACCACATTCATACCTGGAAGCTGCCCAGTACCACCACAGTCTGATCTGACCACATTCATACCTGGAAGCTGCCCAGTACCACCACAGTCTGATCTGATCACATTCATACTGGAAGCTGCCCAGTACCACCACAGTCTGATCTGATCACATTCATACCTGGAAGCTGCCCAGTACCACCACAGTCTGATCTGATCACATTCATACTGGAAGCTGCCCAGTACCACCACAGTCTGATCTGATCACATTCATACCTGGAAGCTGCCCAGTACCACCACAGTCTGATCTGATCACATTCATACTGGAAGCTGCCCAGTACCACCACAGTCTGATCTGATCACATTCATACTGGAAGCTGCCCAGTACCACCACAGTCTGATCTGATCACATTCATACTGGAAGCTGCCCAGTACCACCACAGTCTGATCTGACCACATTCATACCTGGAAGCTGCCCAGTACAACCACAGTCTGATCTGACCACATTCATACTGGAAGCTCAAGCTCACTTCTTTAACCTTTACCTACCACTGCCCCATCAGCCTAGCCTGACCAGCCAGACCCACATCCAGATGTTGGGTCTGGGAACTCACCATTGACGGAGCTCAATCCGAGGTGCGGGATAAACGGTTGTCTTTCAAATTCCCCTCTGCACGCAATAGGATAACGCTACAACCAATCAGAGCAACGCTAGCTGATAGATTAAACTTTAAACTCCGAACACATCTTCCCTTTTTTAAGAATGACGTCAGAGCCGTTCTTTGTTCTTTTCTCAAAGAAAAGCTGAACTCCAACTCCACCAGCAGCAGCCATAAGCCCCGCCCACCCACTCTATACACAATGTGATTGGCCTGACCAGAGTTTGGTTTGTCCAGCTCGCAAGTCAACGGAGAGTGCCTAGACCCCCCCCTGGCTGCAAAATAAATTTGCTGCCGCTAGTGTGGTCTAGATTTCTAGGGTACCATCAACCCAGACCAGGGCTGAATACTGGACCAGAGCTGGACTAAAGAATCAAGTAATTTGTTAATGTTCAACGCTCAGAAACACACAAAAAAAGAGCCTCCATCTAACTGCAACACATTGAAACCATTGATCTGTGTGTGTGTGTCTATGTGTGTGTATCTGTGTGTTTGTGTCTGTGCGAGTGCTTGCGTGTGTGTGTGTATGCATGTCTAGGTGTGTGTCTGTGTGTGTGTGTGTGTGTGTGGTTGTGCATGCATCTTTGTGTATTTGTGTCTATGCGTGCGTGTGTGTGTCTGTGTGTATGCATGTCTAGGTGTGTGTGTCTGTGTGTGTGTGTGTTTGTGTGTGTGTGTGTGTGCATGCGTAGGTGTGTTTCTGTGTGTGTGTGTGTGTGTGTTTGGTTGTGCATGCATCTGTGTGTTTGTGTGTGTGTGTGTGTGTATCTTTGTGTCTGTGCGTGTGTGTGTGTGGGGCAGACCCCCCCACCCCCCGAGGCTTCAATTAATCAAAGCTAAACTGTTTATCGGAGCATCGTGGTGTTTACAGAACAGAGAATGTGACTCACTTCCTGTTTCAGCGCTCAGACATTTGTTAACAAAGGTAGATATATATGACACACACACACACACACACACACACACACACACACACACACACACACACACACACACACACACACACACACACACACACACACACACACACACACACACACACACACACACACACACACACACACAGTTGCCTCCATTGCTGAGTTAGTTTGTTAGTTCCTAAACCTTTAATAACAAAAACTCAAATGTAACAACAGAAAAGTATTTTTAATGTGGATTCTTGTCGGACAGAAACTCGGAGAAACGTACGTAATTATTATCTACGATTCCTGGAAAATCGTATGGTATTAAATCACATTAAAGTGATATTAATTAAAGTCCCTTCAGCCCCCCCCCCGTCTGGATGTCCAGCTGAGCGTGCTGAAAGTGTCCCGTCCGAAAAACAAAGCAGTTATTTTCGTCCCAAATGGAGCTCCGTATAAATCTAATTATCTTAATGACTTAAAACACTTTAAGTTTCCTTGGCTGTGTTGCTCCCAGCTGCTGAATCACAGCGCTGATTATTCCCGCGTGGCCTGAACGCAGCGTGATGGAGGTCGATCAGCTGGAAAGCGGCGCTTCTACTCTGCCGCGCCCTCTTCGTCTCCGCTAACGCCATTAGCAAAGTGCACGCTAACTGAGTTAGCTGAAGGATTGGGTGACGCTAACGATGACCCCTGGCCCCCCCTCCCGCTCTAATGGACCATGTGTTTGTCCCAGAAGGCCGAGGGGCAGCGGCTCCATCTTCATCAGGAGTTCATCAGTCCCGTTTGTTTATGTGGAAGTTTGGCGTACTTGTACTTTACTTAAAAGAGTAAAAACTTTTGGTTAGGGTTAGTCCACTAAGTGTTGTTCTGTTGTAGCTGCGGACAGACTCAGATTATTATTATAAGTGTCTGACAACATTATGGGATGGATCCTTACAGAGATAGACCTTTTAGTTAAAGAGTAAGATCCTTTTAGTTTAACATGAAACAGCCCCAAAATCCCCATCACCAAACTCCACCAGACTCCATGTAAATAATCAGGACTTTTAGCGTGTATAGAGCCAGCATATTTCCACCAGACTCCATGTAAATAATCAGGACTTTTTTTTTTTAATCGTAAAACACACTTAACTCAAAGTGGACAGAAACTAAATAAAACTATCAAAAGCCGTCTTGGTTCATCCACTGTTCCAACAATCAGCACTCTGGTTTCGTTGAAATAAACTCTTAATTCACCCATTTACATGTGGAGATATGCTGGCTCTATACACGCTAAAAGTCCTGATTATTTACATGGAGTCTGGTGGAGATATGCTGGCTCTATACACGCTAAAAGTCCTGATTATTTACATGGAGTCTGGTGGAGATATGCTGGCTCTATACACGCTAAAAGTCCTGATTATTTACATGGAGTCTGGTGGAGATATGCTGGCTCTATACACGCTAAAAGTCCTGATTATTTACATGGAGTCTGGTGGAGATATGCTGGCTCTATACACGCTAAAAGTCCTGATTATTTACATGGAGTCTGGTGTAGTTTGGTGATGGTGATTTCGGGGCTGTTTCCTGTTAAACTAAAAGGATCTTACTCTTAAATAAAAAGGTCTATCTCTGTAGGGATCTTTCCTTCCTTGCTTGCTTCCTTGGTTGTCCTGCTGACTGAAGCTGAACAGCTGTCTGACAGAAACATTGTCAGCAGCTGCAGTATAAATCTCTGAAGATATTTCACAAGTTCGCCCCTGTGATGTCACGGCTCCCAGCATGCCTTGCTGTGATTTAGGGTTTAATCTGTGGCGGTCCGGTGAGGGTCTGTTGATGACAGGGACGGGGCGAGGTCATTCGGTGATGAGGTCATCTGGTGATGAGGTCATCTGACTGCTGGTGCTGCTGCTGCACATTATTTCTCTGGATCCATTTTCATCAACACACGTTCACGTTTACAGTTTGCCATCCTCAGGGTCTGTGTTGCAATTTTTATATATTTTAGACATTAAAAGGAACACCCCGATTGATTGGGACTTATTCCCCAGAGTTAGATAAGTCCATACATACCCTTCTCATCCCAGTGTGTGTCCTAACTCTGTCTGACGCACCCACCGATAGCTTAGCTTAACACAGATCCCGGAGGTAACCGGCTCCATCTAGCCTACCGTTAGAGAAATTCGGATTTACATACTTTCTCTCTTGTTATTATTAAACCGTTTAGAAAAATAATATACAGAATACTCTAAACAAGATAACACGGAGCCATTGCGTGTCCTTGTCTAAGCACGGTGTGTTCCTGGGGGCATACAGTACAGGCCAAAAATTTGGACACACCTTCTCATTCAATGTGTTTCCTTTTTATTTTCATGACTATTTACATTGTAGATTCTCACTGAAGGCATCAAAACTATGAATGAACACATATGGAATTATGTACTTAACAAAAAAGTGTGAAATAACTGAAAACATGTCTTATATTTTAGATTCTTCAAAGTAGCCACCCTTTGCTTTTTTTTATTAATAAGGGAAATAATTCCACTAATGAACCCTGACAAAGCACACCTGTGAAGGTAAAACCATTTCAGGTGACTACCTCATGAAGCTCATTGAGAGAACACCAAGGGTTTGCAGAGTTATCAAAAAAAAGCAAAGGGTGGCTACTTTGAAGAATCTAAAATATAAGACATGTTTTCAGTTATTTCACACTTTTTTGTTAAGTACATAATTCCCATATGTGTTCATTCATAGTTTTGATGCCTTCAGTGAGAATCTACAATGTAAATAGTCATGAAAATAAAAAGGAAACACATTGAATGAGAAGGTGTGTCCAAACTTTTGGCCTGTACTGTGTATCCTCAGTGGTCTCTGTCTGTCATTTGATAATAAAATTATTCTAACAAATTGGTCCTTCGAGCCAGATCCCAAAAAATCCTTCCTCACTTCCAGGATTCGGGTCCTGAAAACACCGTCGACGGGGGGAGTCATTCGGTGACTCTTTTGAACAAAGCCCTCCGGCTTGAATTGCTGTTT
>JABUOV010000039.1:227500-230092 GCA_025617405.1 Perca schrenkii
CTCTGCAAACCCTTGGTGTTCTCTCAATGAGCTTCATGAGGTAGTCACCTGAAATGGTTTTACCTTCACAGGTGTGCTTTGTCAGGGTTCATTAGTGGAATTATTTCCCTTATTAATAAAAAAACAAAGGGTGGCTACTTTGAAGAATCTAAAATATAAGACATGTTTTCAGTTATTTCACACTTTTTTGTTAAGTACATAATTCCATATGTGTTCATTCATAGTTTTGATGCCTTCAGTGAGAATCTACAATGTAAATAGTCATGAAAATAAAAAGTAAACGCATTGAATGAGAAGGTGTGTCCAAACTTTTGGCCTGTACTGACATAACCAGGAGTCCAGTATACTTGTGGGGTCCCGACAGCGTTGTGGGCCCAAAATGCTGGACCCCCCAAGTTTAAAGGGCTGTTTGAGGGTTAAGACTTGGTTTTAGGATTAGGGTTAGAAGTAGGTTATGGTTAAGGTGAGGGTAAGGGGCTAGGGAATACATGATGTCAATGACATGTCCCCACAAAGATAGTGCTACAAACCGTTGTGTGTGTGTGTGTGTGTGTTTGTGTGTGTGTTTGTGTGTGTGTGTGTGTGTGTGTGCGCGTGTGTGTGCATGTGCGTGTCTGTCTAGACATAATTTGTCGTCGAATTTGGATAAATTGTCCTAAATTGTGGCTCATTGTAAAGATCTCATGAACCGTTCATGCAGTTTTACCCGTTTCCTGGGTAACCAGTGATCTTGGGGTTTGTATTTTGGAGCAGCGAGGTCACTGCCATGACGATGGCTCTCCCGTGGCGAATTTACTGCACATGTTGTCACTTTTTTTCAAGCCATTTGATAACAGAATGTCAAACACACACACACACACACACACACACACACACACACACACACACTCGTACTGCACACACACACACACACACACACACACACACACACACACACACTCGTACTGACACACACACACACTCGTACTCACACACACACACACACACACACCGTACTGACACACACACACACACACACACACACTCGTACTGACACACACACACACACACACACACTTGTACTGACACACACACACACACACACACTCGTACTGACACACACACACACACACACACTTGTTTGACACATACACACGACACACACACACTGTACACACACACACAGACACACACACACGCTACATACACACACACACACAGACACACACACACACTGTGGTTGACACACACACACGACACACACAGACACACACACACACACACACAGAGCTGTCACACACACACACACACACACACACACACACTCATACACCAGTACACACACACACACGACACACACACACTGTACGACACACACACACACACACGCACATACACAGACACACACACACACTCAGATGCACACACATGACACACACACACACACACACACATTGTACACATACACACACACACACACACACACACACACACACATACATGACACACACACACACACATACACACACACACACACACACACACACACAGACACACAGAGACACCAGACAGACACACACACACTCGTACTGGACACACACACACACACACACACACACACACACACACAAGGTATTGATTGACAGCTCTGGTCGCCTCTCTCTCGGCTGCGTCCGCTCCGTTAGTTCGTCTCAATTGGCCGAATCCGTCTGCCAATCAAACACTCAGGCCTCAGCCCCTCCCGGAGTGTGTGTGTGTGTGTGTGTGTTTATTTCAGCCTCAGTCCTCGATAACGCTCGTTAAGGCTCTTTAAGGCTCGTTAAGACTCAGCGGTTGCCGTGGTGATTCAGGAGGCGGGTCACATCAGAAGGTCAGAGTGTTTATTAGTAATAACATGGAGGGAACACTTCAGAACATCTCTAATATATCAGACATATCTGTGTGTGTCTCTGTGTGTGTGTGTGTGTGTGTGTGTGTGTGTGTGTGTGTGTGTGTGTGTGTGTGTGTGTGTGTGTGTGTCTGTGTGTGTCTGTGTGTGTGTGTGTCTCTGTCTTCCTGTGTGTGTGTGTGTGTGTGTGTCTGTGAGGTGTGTGTGTCTGTGAGGGTGTGTGTGTCTGTGAGGTGTGTGTGTGTGTGTGTGTGTGTCTGTGTGTGTGTGTCTGTGAGGTGTGTGTGTGTGTGTCTGTGCTGTGTGTGTCTGTGTGTGTCTGAGTGTGTGTGTGTGTCTGTGTGTGTGTGTGTGTGATGTGTGTGTGTGTGTCTGTGTCTGTGAGGTGTGTGTGTCTGTGAGTGTGTGTGTGTCTGTGAGGTGTGTGTGTCTGTGAGGTGTGTGTGTGTGTCGTGTGTGCTGTGAGGTGTGTGTGTGTGTGTGTGTCTGTGAGGTGTGTGTGTGTGTGTCTGTGAGGTGTGTGTGTGTGTGTGTGTCTGTGAGGTGTGTGTGTGTCTGTGAGGTGTGTGTGTGTGTGTGTCTGTGAGGTGTGTGTGTGTGTGTGTGTGTGTGTGTGTGTGTGTGTGTGAGGTGTGTGTGTGTCTGTGAGGTGTGTGTGTGTGTGTGTGTCTGTGAGGTGTGTGTGTGTGTGTGTGTGTGTGTGTGTGTGTGTGTGTGTGTGTGTG